>JAOEGL010000106.1:0-63281 GCA_034509955.1 Urosaurus nigricauda
ATGAAGGGAATGCTATGGATATAGTTTATCTTGATTTCAGTAAGGCCTTTGACAAAGTTCCCCATGACATTCTTGCAAACAAGCTTGTAAAATGTGGGCTAGACAAGGCAACTGTTAGGTGGATTTGTAATTGGTTGACCAGCCGAACTCAAAGGGTGCTCAGCAGTGGTTCATTGAGAGAGTATCTGGATAAAAATTAAAGGAGAGGGAAACAACAGGGATGTTACTGTGGGAGTCTACTACAGACCCCTGACTCAGGCAGAATTCAAATTCTGCCAAATCAAGGTCTAGCAAATTCCTCACTTACTTGGAAGACAATTTCATTGTCCAAAAGGTGGAAGAGGCAACAAGGGAGTCAGCTATTTTTGGATCTGATCTTAACCAAAAGGGAAGACCTAGTTGATGGGGTGCAAGCTGTGGGATCCTTGGGTGGAAGTGACCATGTTCTCCTGGAGTTAATTATACAGTGGAAAGGAGAAGCTAGGCATAGTCAGACACGAATTCTAGACTTTAGGAGAGCTAATTTCAATAAACTTAAGAGAAATATTAGGAGTGCTCCCATGGTCAGGTACACTAAAAGAGAAGGCAGTTCAAGATGGATGGGAGTTCCTCAAAAGGGAGATACTGAATTTCAAACAGTTCCAATAAGGAAGAAAAATGGGAGATGTGTCAAGAAACCAGGATGGATAACTAAGGAACTTTCAAATGAGCTAAGTTTTAAATGGAACATGTATAAGAAATGGAAAAATGGGGAAATCAGTAAAGAGGAATTCAAACAAATAGCAAGAACTTGTAAAGTCAGAAAAGCTAAAGCACAGAATGAACTCAGGCTGGCTAGAGAGGTTAAGAACAATAAAAAGGGCTTTTTTGGGTATGTCCGCAGTAAAAGGAAGAAGAAGGAAATGGTTGGGCCACTGAGTGCAGAAGATGGCAAAATGCTCAAAGAGGACAAAGAAAAGGCAGAATTACTCAACACCTTCTTTGCTTCAGTTTTCTCAGAAAAGGCAAAGGGTGCTCAATACAAGGATAATGGAGCAGAAGACAGAATAGGGGAATTTCAGCAAGAATAAGTAAAGAGATAGTTCAGGAATACCTGATTAAATGAATACAAGTCTCCAGGACCAGATGAACTACATCCAAGGGTATTAAAAGAACTGGCAAATGTAATATCGGAACCATTGGCAATAATCTTTGAGAAATCCTGGTGAACAGGAGAAGTCCCAGCAGACTGGAGGAGGGCAAACGTTGTCCCCATCTTCAAAAAATGGGGGGAAAAGGATCCCAACAATTATCGCCCAGTTAGTTTGACATCAATTCCAGGAAAGATTCTGGAACAGATTAGTAAACAGAGAGTCTGTGGATATCTAGAAGATAATTCCATCATCACAAAAAGCCAACATGGGTTTTGGAGAAACAAGTCTTTAAGCAGAGGCTGGATGGCCATCTGTCGGGGATGCTTTGATTTGGAGTTCCTGCATGGCAGGGTGTTGGACTGGATGGCCCTTGTGGTCTCTTCCAACTCTATGATTCTAAGTCATGCCAAACAAACCTGATCTCTTTTTTTGATAAAATCACCAGCTTGGTAGATGAAGGGAATGCTGTGGATATAGTATATCTTGATTTCAGTAAGGCCTTTGACAAGGTTCCCCATGACATTCTTGTAAACAAGCTTGCAAAATGTGGACTAGACAAGGTAACCGTTACATGGATTTGTAACTGGTTGACTGACCGAACCCAAAGGGTGCTCAACAATGGCTCCTTTCCATCCTGGAAAGAAGTGACAAGTGGGGTCCCACAGGGTTCTGTCCTGGGCCCAGTGCTATTCAATATCTTTATTAATGACTTGGATGAAATTATTGAGAGCCTAGTTATCAAATTTGCAGATGACACCAAATTAGGAGGAGTAGCTAATACCCCAGAGGACAGGATCAAAATTCAAAATGACCTGAATAGACTAGAAAGCTGGGCCAAAGCTAACAAAATTAAATTCAACACAGAGAAATGTAAGGTTCTGCACTTAGGGAGGAAAAATGAAATGCAGATATAGGATGGGGGACATCTGGCTGAATGAAACCACATGTGAAAGGGATCTAGGAGTCCAAGTAGACCACAAGTTGAACATGAGTCAACAGTGCAATGCAGCAACTAAAAAGGCCAATGCAATTTTAGGCTGCATCAATAGAAGTATAGTGTCTAGATCAAGGGAATTAACAGTGCCACTCTATTCTGCTTTTGTCAGGCCCCACCTGGAATATTGTGTCCAGTTCTGGGCACCACAATTCAAAAAGGATGTGGAGAAACTGGAGCATGTCCAAAGGAGAGCAACTAAGATGGTGAAGAGTCTGGAAACCATGCCCTATGAGGAATGACTTAGGGAGCTGGGAATGTTTAGCCTGGAGAAGAGAAGGTTAAGAGGTGATATGATAGCACTCTTTAAATACTTGAAGGGATGTCACATTGAAGAGGGAGCAGAGAACAGGACCCAGAACAATGGATGCAAGCTCCAGGAAAAGAGATTCCACCTCAACATTAGGAAGAACTTCCTGACAGTAAGGGCTGTTCGACAGTGGAACACACTCCCTCGGAGGGTAGTGGAGTCTCCTTCCTTAGAGGTCTTTAAGCAGAGGCTGGATGGCCATCTGTCAGGGATGCTATGATGGAGAGTTCCTGCATGGTGGGGTTGGACTGGATGGCCCTTGTTGTCTCTTCCAACCCTGTGATTCTATGATTCATTTTCATCCTGGAGAGAAGTGACAAGTGGGGTCCCACAGGGTTCTGCCCTGGGCCCAGTGCTATTCAACATCTTTATCAATGACTTGGATAACAGAATTGGGGGCATACTTATCAAATTTGCAGATGACACTAAACTAGGAGGAGTAGCTAATACCCCAGAGGACATAATCAAAATTCAAAATGACCTCAATAGACTAGAAAGCTGGGCCATACTACTTAGGCAGTATAAGGTGGTATATAAAGGAAGCTGCTAGCTGCTATATTCAACTGGTGCCCAGGAAGATGGAGCTTTGCCAGTAAATCCTACTGTTTGGGTTGAGGTAAGCAGTGAGATGGAAGTAGATACTTCTCCCTCTTAAGTATGTTGAGGGAGAGGTACATTCCATCAGATTGAAATGAACATCCTCTTTGGGTGCTACAATTCTGCTAGAGGTCATAATATGGTAGTAGAGATAGCATTCTATTTGAGAACTTCCTGTTTAAGCACCATCTTTTAGTCCTTGTGGCAGATACCTTGGTATCTCAAAAGCCAAAGAAACAGATGAATAAAGTGTGAGGTTTGATCATTTGAGGCTGTTCTCCCGTTGCATCTAAGGTAGCCTAGGCAACTGATGTACCAGCAGATGATCCAGCTAAAACCCTGCAGAATGCTCCAATCTCTTGTAAGGTCAGTTTTTGCCTAGTACAGTAGTCATGAGCAGCAAAGTTTTTTGGGAAAATCCTAAGAGGAGCAGCTATGGCTTCATTGTGTAAATTGAATATAAAACAGGACAGCAGCCTCTGTTAGGATTTTAAAAACCATGTATTTGTTAAACACATTTTATTGCATAATATTTCATTATTAAAGCCATATAGAACATTATCAGCTGCAGAGGTAGAACAATAAACTGACCCAAGAACTTCCCAATTTATAGCAAAGACGATTGTGTGTGTTTTCTTTTTCTGCTGCAGGTATTGTCAAACTGAGGCCTGAATCCTATTGCTAGTTCAGACCAGGATGGGCCCAGCTACGTATGTGATGATTCACCATTCAATAATTGATTAAGTGGGTTTACTGTAGTTGGAGCAAAACAATAAGATTCTGGCCTGTATGTGCAACGTAGAATAACAATTCAATGAGTTATGCTTTCAAATCTGCTAGCAAAGAATAAATTTCCTCTTGATATAAATACATATGTGCAGTTTATATATTTACATATAGTATGTAGATTGTATTATAATTAAATAATTATGAATGCTATGTTTACAAGTTCACTCTAAGCTTTATTTAACAATATCCTAGACTTGTGTGCTTAGGATGAGTTACAGCAGCTTGCAGTCCCTTGGAACAGCACTTTATTTTTACTCTACCTTCCCCTTTCCAGCTGCATCCTTTCAATAGCCCTGTGAGGTAGGTTTGGCTGAAAAGTTGTAAATGGCCCACAATCCATCAACCTCCTGAATTTCATGGCTAATGAGGACTGGAATAGTCTTCCTGGCACACTGTCTAGTCACTGCTTGGACTGCATACATCTTCACTAAGGGGCTGTGCAAACAGTCCCAAAGGAGTGGCCTCCAGCCCCCCCTTCTTCAACCAGATCAGGGCCACGGCAACCACACACTGTGGCCCCTATCTGGCCTTTCCAGGGCGCAAAAAGGAGCCCCCAAAAGGTGACTCCTTTTTACACCCTGGAAAGGGCATGATAGCCACAGCTATATGGTGCTCCTTCAGTGCTGCATCGTGCAGAGTGCCGTGAGGCTACACACGGTGTCCTGGGGACAAAGCCGGGGCATGTATTGTTTAGACGCTACGCCTCAACTCCGCCCCCAGGCCAGCCCAAAGTGCCAGTCTGCACAGGGCCTACGTTCTCTTCTATGTTGCTACAGTGTATGAAATAACATAAGTGGCTTTAGTTTTGCCAGTCTCCACTTCAAAATTTGCCAGGGTACTTTGTGATAGCAAAGGAAAAGCACAGTTGTTACAATGTGATGGAAAAGCTCTGAGTCCATGGTTGTTAGATGCCCCCTCCCACCTTTGAAAGCATCAGAAATAATATTAAACTCATGAACTAGCAGCAATATTTATAGCTGTGAACAGATACTGTGACCAGCAAGATTTTCAGGAAGACCTCTGAGACATTACCATGGTAACTAATGGCTCAAGACAGATGCTTAATTATGTTCTTCAGAATCTGAATGGAAACAGTTATTGACAGAAAGGAGAAATCATGTGTTCATAGTTCAGTCAGTGTTTTGCGACTTAGAGTTCAAAGGGTGGATCCAACCCTGTCTCTTCCTCCAGCTTCAGATGCACATTTTTCACCTCAACAATGGTGTCCACTTCTCAGACATTGTTGCTTAAAAGCCTGAGCAAACTGGGGGTTTCTCAGTAAAACTCTTGCTTTGAGTAAGGAAAGATCACTGTTGCCTTGACAGTGTAGTCCTTCTAGACAGCATCTGTGACCAGGCTTTTTAGTAAAAGCATAACAGCTATCCCTTCACTGGTAACCTCTGTGCTTCTGTCATGCCTTCTCAGGAGGAAGTATCCTCTGCTATAGCATCAATCATTTGCAGCAGGTCATGAAATGTTGGACGGCCCTCCGGTTTCTAGAAATGAACAGAATGTGTTAACTGCCAATTCTTACACTCCCATTAATACTGTTTTGTTGAAGCCATAAAACAGGAAGCAAAAACTAACGAATGGATTATGTAGAGGATTTCTTCCCATTAATCTGGTTTACTGATCAAAATACCATGAATAATTGTGGGCAGGGAAATTAATACAACTATCTTTCATTTATAAATTTAAGTGACTTGGATTCAACTTTGTGTTGAGAGAAGGAAACATCAAAAGAGAAGGGACAGATGCCTTGGGTACAAAGTCAAATAATTTCTGTCATGATTGCTGATCGTGATTTCATATCACACAGCTCATCCAGCCTCCATGGAAGGGAAGTTCAGGTATAAAAGCAATAGGACGGCTCTAACAACAGTGACATAAAGTTTTTGTTTGCTCATTTTGTTTTTCATGAATTTCATGAAAACAAATTCCATGTTATTTTTTAGAAGTTTTTTTCTTCATACACAGCTGATATACAGTCAGCCCTCAGATGCATGGATTCTTTAGCCACAGATTCAACTATCCATGGCTTGAAAATATTCAAAACAAATACAAATTCCAAAAAGCAAACCTTTTTATATAAGGGGCAACATTTTACTATGCCACTGCATTTAATGGGACTTGGGCATCCATGGGTTTTGGTATCCAAGTGGGGTCTGTAACCAAACCCTAGTAGATATCAAGGTCCCACTGTATTTTAAGTCAAGTCATTGCTTGATGCTATATAAAAAGGAGGAAGGGAGAGGAATTTAAAAATTGGCAACACCTTATCTGGTTTTTGTTTTAGCAGAAGCTTTCATGGATTGTGGTTTTATATCCAGGAAAGTCCATGCTAAAATAAAAACCAGTTAGTTTTAAAGATGCAGCCACATTTTTTCTCCCACTCATCTAGTTGAGAATGCAAGAGCCTAACATGACTACTTCATTGAAAATTATCTTGACACTACAGGTTTGCCAAAAACTAAACATTTTTCCATCTACCATGTTTTATGTTACTTGTATTATCCATGATTCTATGAGTGAGGTTTACTCATTCTTACAATTATAAATTCCCGCACGTCCACTTTTGAATCTCAACTAGGTTTCTCATATGCTTCTGTATACTTTGTTCCTTAGCCAATATGGCATGCTTATCTGTCTCCCCATATTTTCCAGCAATATTTGTTTTCCCTCATTGCTTCTATGCCTCAGCCACTGAATGACAACTGTGAACAGATTTATATTAAGCTAGCTCTATTGAGCGTGTGACACCTTGGCAAACCACACACACACACACACACACACCATTTGCTAATTGCCAATGCAGCTGTCATAGTTACACTAAAATTTAGGAAGCAGCGCATGGAGATACTTAATATGTATAGTGACATACCTCATGCCAGCATATCATCATCACATCATAAACACCTGTAGAAGCTAACTTTGGCCGAAAAAGGCGATATCCTTGGCCAATCATAGTCACTACTTCATAGTTTGTATTTGTCTCAAAAGGCATTTTGCCCTCAGTAAACACTTCCCACATGAGAACTCCTGGAAAATGAAGGGAAAAAAATGAGGCTGATTAGCTTGAAGATAGTCTAACCATATGAGATTTATATTCTGAAATGGCACTTGTGCTGATAGGAGATGAATACCGATAAGCTACTTATATGCCAGGATCCTCTGTGGCAGTTACAAATGTGTGACCAAGGCCCAAAACAGACAGGCCAAATAGAGTGGCAGGAGACAGTGCTGGCACCATTCACACCAGGACCATGGCAACCACATGTGCTCAGTCCCGCAGTTCTGAACCAGGCCACCTTTGCAAACTATGTGGCATTTGTGCAGCTGCTGGCCATATTAAGGGCATGCATCAACGGGGCCTGAAGCTGTGTCATTTTGCATGTTTGTTTCGGGCCTTAGAGTTATGCACTTGTGACTGTTATGTATTCCTAATTCCTACATGGCCCCTAAGTTAGGGCCTATGTGGGGACAAGTAAAGTCCCTCAGGGCCTATTCACTGAGCAGCAGCGGCTTGCAATAAACATGGGTCAACTGGGAAGCAGCTGGTTAATGTTTCGACTCCCTCTTGGCTGAGCAATCTGCAGCACATGGGGGGAACTGTAATGGGAGCCTGCTTCTGCCAATTGCACCAGAGATCACTCATGGGGTAGGTGGGGTGGAAATAACAGTCAGCTGCTTCCTGAACAACAGGAGAACAAACCCCCGTCAAGTGCAGTGACAGCTTCCCCGTAAATTAGGAAGTGGGGGTTGGGCTGGGATTCACTGCACAGCACTGGAATACACTGGCTATGCATACATTATTATCTGTATCTCAAATACAGGATTCCAGCCATCACCCATAACAACTGCTAGTCCTAATTCTTCTAAGACAATTTCAGAATTAAAACTGGAAAATCAAAGCCAGCCAAAGGGACATTTAAATTTTTGAATTTTAATCATAACTGATGTATGGTAACTAATCTGGGCTTTGTCACTAAGTCCTTTGTTTGACTTAATCCAGAACCGCTGATCATGTTTTAAATTCCCATTAAGAAGTCATAAAGTTTTGTTTCATTATACCTTAAATCATTACTGTCTCAGCTCAATTTCTGAATAGATTGAAAATTACGTATCACTGAATCTGGGGAACTAATGATCTCTCCATTTTTAAAACCAAAAGGTATAGGGGAAAAAGGGGGGGGGGGGGGAATTAAACACCACCTTACCAAAAGACCAGACATCTGACTTGCTGCTGAATCGACTATAATTAAAAACCTCTGAGGGACACCATTTCACAGGAAACTTAGCACCTGAAGAACTTGTGTACTGGTCATCAAGCACATACCTAAAAAGGAACGCATTGTGATCCTTCTAGTCTTAAATCAGCAGTAGGAAAACACTCATAAATATACAGTGTGTCCCCATGAAAATGTATACACTCTTCACCAACTTATAGTAGCTATGGTGATTATGTGAAGGGGGTTATTTTGTTGGGATTTTGGAGGGAAGATACACCACAGAGGGAGGGTGTGCTCTTAGGTTCCTGAGGGAACATTTGTAGGTTCATTTATAGACCAGGGAAGGGTCTGAAGAGTCCAGTAAGGGACTAGATAGGTTTGGGGAGTGGAAGAGAGACTCATAGCAAGCCGTTAGGTTGAAGAAAGATATTGAATGTAGTATTAGTAATAGGGCTGCCTGAGTGGCTATAATATTTGTGTTGTAAGGAACCTTTGTAACTAAGGAAAGACAAACAAACAAAGCTTTAATTATATTTTACAAGTTATTTCTTTATTTTACAAATAACCTTTGTTAATGTTTTGAAGTACTGCTTGGCCTCTGTTGAGCTTTTGAAACACGCTACCAAAGATAACAGTGCCTCAGTAGGAGATAGGTGGTAAGTGAACTGAGGAAGTGTTCACTACAGGCTGCAGTACAGGGATTTAACCACTGCACCACCAGGGCATCAGGATTCAGTTAGATTGCCCGCATGTGTTTCAGGCCTGCTTTAGATACAAATGTGGCTTTGCTCTTCTTCCCCAGTAATTTACAGTGCAACATTTCAAATATGCCAGTGCAATGTTTGAAATCAATTTAACTCCATGAGGAAGAAGGGTATAATAATGGCAAATACCTGGTCATTCCAAAGTCAGACACTTTCACCACTCCTGACTCATTCACTAAGCAATTCCTAGCAGCCTGAAAAAGAGAAGCATCATACAATTAACAATGAAGATGCATTCAGCTACGAATGTGTCCACCATTAATGCAGATGACTGCACCCAGGAAGGAGTGACCCTAAGACATTGCTGGTTTGTATCTCCCTCCTCGTATCATTTACTGCATTCACCAGGTTGTAATGAGGGCTGGAGTTCAGCAACATCTGGAAGGCCACCTGTTGCCCACCCTGATCTAAATCAAGCAGCTGCTTCTAGTGTTATACATATTTTGGGTGTAATTATGGGCAGATTAAGGTTCGGATAGTCTTTTTCAGAGGACAAATCCTGTAACAAGAATTATAAAGAATTCTGTAGCAGCTAACAAATGTATGTGGCAATCATATACACACTTTTCTGTATGTAAGCCCCATTAAACACTTATTTCTGAACTGACATGTGAAGCACTGTACTGTTTCTATGAGCCTTATCACACTAGACAAATCCCACACAGAAATGGAATTTTAAAAGTAGAAAAGTGGGGAATTCTGTTTTTCTTTGATCTTTGTATGAAGTGAGTCCAAGGGATCACGCAATCTGACAATCTATTTTGCTTATCAACTGTTAATTTTCAGCAGTACTGTTGTAAGATAATTCAATGTCTTGAATTGCTTCTGCATGTATGATTTAATTTATGAAATTTTAGTCTACTAGACAAGGTTTTAACTGAGCTTAATGACAGAATTCAAAAAGGAAGCAACTGGATGATTTATAACTTTATTGTTATAAAGTTTCCTATGTGAGGAATTTCTTTGTTTCTTCAATTTCCATTTCTGTATGTGTCCGGAGTTTGGTTTTGTCTTGTCATAATGTAGTAATGGGATATTAGTGATTGTGTGTTTTAGGAATGTTTTAGAACTGTGCACTCAGTCCAGGTGCTGAGATAAGCCAGAAAATGCTTGAGCATGCCCAAAGTCGTTTGAGAAAGAGCATCTGGCTGTCACAACAAAGGAAAGGGGTGGTGTGAGAAAAGCAGGAGAAATGTGTTTATTAATTATAATGAATAAGAATTAAGTCCGGCTGACATTTGAACTATGTGCAGTTTAATTATGCGGTTGTAGCATTTGCTGGCCAAATTCTGACAATGAGAGTCACCAGACTGAATGCATAGTTTTTTTAATAAAGGTTTCTGAGTTTTTACTACTGAACCTGATTTTCTGAACTTTGGTATTCTGCTGGACATGACAGTATGGTGTAGCAGTTTGAGTGGTGAACTAGGACTCCAAGAAACCAAGGTTTGGATCCCCACTCAGACATGGAAACCCAATGGATGACCTTGGTCAAGTCACTCTATCTTATCCTTAGAGGAAGACAATACCAAACGATCTCTGAATAAATCTTGTCATTAAAGCCAATGACAGGGTTGCCATAAGTCAAAATCAAATTGGGGGCACATAATAATAACAACAGCATATGCATAAGCCAGTTCACATAACACTTTAGACAGCACTGATGTGATTTTACTAAAATAATTTCAATAAATACCCACTAATATTTCAGGTAGCTAAAGAGCGTGTAGATGGTTGATGACTTCAGTGCCTGATTTTCATATTGATCCCCAATTTGAAGATCTTTACTATTTCCATAATAGAGGTTGGAAAAAGATTACCGTAAGTATGTCCCCTCTGAATTACCTCTGGGGCTGCATCAGCACTGCAGAAATAATCCAGTTTGACACTACTTTAATTGCCATGGCTCAAAACTATAGAGTCCTGGGATTTCTAATTTGTTGTTCACTGACAGAGAAGGCAAAATGTCTCACAATACTACAATTCCCATAATTCCGTAGCATGGAGCCATGGCAATTAAAGTGATGTCAAACTAGATTATTTCTGCAGTGCAGAACAGCCAAAACAGACAGCCTTGAATGGGCGGCTTGAAGCCACCCCTTCCGAAGACGGATTGGGGCCATAGCAATCACAAGCTGCAGCCCCAATCTGCCTTCAACCCAGCTGAAAAGCCAGCTTTTCCTGCCCTGCTGCATCTGAAAGCCAACAGAGTATCTTGAAGCCGCCCATGTGTAAATTGCAGTTGCTCTTCTAAGATCGAGCTTAATTGTGGCGTCCCACAGGGTGCCATCCTGTCCCCGATGCTGTTTAACATCTATATGAAGCCGCTTGGCGAGATCATTCGGAGGCATGGAGCTCGGTGTCTTCAGTATGCTGATGACACTCAGATATATCTCTCCATGACAAGATCGTCTGCTCAGACCTCAGATGGCGTCTCTCCTCTCAACTCCTGCCTTGCGGCGGTAATGGATTGGATGAGGGAAAACAAATTGAAGCTCAATCCAAGCAAAACGGAGGTACTCACAGTCACAAGCCCGAAACCGGGTCTGGGAATACAATCTCCAGTTCTTGATGGAGTCACACTCTCCTCTAAGGACTGTGTTTGCAGTTTGGGGGTCCTCCTAGACTCGTCGCTTCACATGACTAGTCAGGTGAATGCGACGATCAGGAGTGCCTGCTACCAGCTTCGGCTGATCCGCCAGCTGCGCCCTTTCCTGGAGATGAGGGATCTGGAAACTGTGATACATGCTCTGGTAACCTCACGATTGGACTTCTGTAATGCACTCTACATGGGGCTACCCCTGTGCTTGACTCGGAAACTACAACTGGTTCAGAATATGGCAGCCAGACTCCTTACAGGTACATCTAGGAGAGAGCACATGACACCTGTGCTAAAATCTCTCCACTGGCTGCCGATCAGTTTCCGGGCACAGTACAAGGTGTTGGTTTTAACCCACAAAGCCCTACATGGCTCGGGTCCATCCTATCTAAGGGACCGCCTCTCCCCGTACGTACCGCCCCGCGCGCTTCGATCCTCTGGGAGGAGTCTTTTACAGCCCCTGAAGACTAGGCTGACACAGACCTCCCAGAGGGCCTTCTCAGCAGTCGCCCCCAAAATTTGGAATGACCTGCCGGATGAGTTGCGTCTCATTCCATCCACCGATAGCTTTAAGAAAGCATTGAAGACGCATCTCTTCCGGCAGGCCTTCCCGGAAAATGCTTAATGTCACCCGGCTCCAAACCTTCTGCCAGTCCTTAATCCCCATCACCCAATACAGCTCAAGAAATTTTTAGTTTGTTATTGTTGACTGTCTGCTACTTGCACTATGTTTTAACTTGTTGTTGGTTTAATTCTTTTTTAAGGGGGGGAGGTGGGAATGGGATTGGATATTTTAATTATCTTGTTTTTAATTTTATCTTGTACCCCGCCCCGATTGCTCGCTCAGAGGGGCGGGTTAGAAATAATAATAATAATAATTATTATTATTATTATTATTATTATTATTTTTATTATAAAGGGCCTCCTGTTTCGGCCCTAAGTCACAATACCTTACCAAAAAAATTAAATTTGTATTCTCCCCTTTGTTCAAAGTGGTTTCTAATGGTAACTACTCAATTCTCATATATGATTCCTAGGCAGAAGTTTGGGAAGCTTTCCAACATAAAGCAAGTGTTTAATGAAGAAACTTATCAGGTTTATCAGGAACTGTTAAAAGAATGGAGATGGTATCCTGCTGTTTACACAGATGTGACAGTTTGGAGTGGATGTATGGTGACCACACACTAAGGGGGCTAGGGGTTTATATTTGTGCAGAAGTGAGAATTTTGGCAAATACAGTTGTTTATGCATGGTTAAGAAAACCCTTAAATTTCTCCTACTATAAAAATGTTATGAGATGGAGGGATCCTGCCTTCCATGGCCTCCATTCACCTGAGTTGCATAAAAGACAGTTATGAACAATCTAAAAAAGGAATCTGAACACCAGTTCTTTATCTATTATGTTTTATGCATGAATCAAATCATTTCAAATATATACTTTAAAATACACTGTATATTATATAAAAAATAAAATCATTGTAGAAATGTAATAATCATATTTACCAGATCTCTATGAATAAAGCTATTTCTCTCTAAGTATTCCATTCCTTCACATACATCCTGGCACATTGTCAGCAGGTTGTCTTTGCTAAAGTGTCCACGCCTTTGCCTAAGGTAATTCAGAAGGCAGCCATGCTCCATGAACTCTGTCACGATGTAAATAGGTCTCTGCTGAGTACAAACACCATATAGCTGGACTAACTTTGGATGGGTCAGCTTCCTGGAAGGAATTTACATACACACATTACTTTAGCTTCAGATATTACTATACAAGCATAATCTGCATGGGTTGAACTAACTTTACACAGAAACTATTTAAAAGAAATGTGAGAGGCATAGAAGGTACTGCAGAGAATTTGTGAACTAATTTGCTTCTACATTCATGACTTTGATATATTATAAATAAAATGAACTCTAAACATATGTATCATATTAATGAAAGTGTAAAGAAGTGTAAAGTGTAGTAGAAAAAACAAATCACAAAATGCAGTCCAAATAACTTCATAAGTGTTGTAAAGTTAAAATGTCTTCACTTAGTGGCAGCTGGAGCCACGAAAGAAGGGAGGATCTCTCATGAACCTGCATGATACAGCTGATTTTGTATTCATCATCCAATGGAGTCAGAGCACAGTCTCCTCCAAAATCTCAGAAAGTAAGGATTTCTTGAGATAAATCAGAGACACGCAGCTTAAAGCATTTAAAACTAGTTATTTACATCATCACTTTAGCTTCTTCTATAAAGTCCTCTTCGTACATTGCACCTTCTCGGATTGCTTTGATGGCCACTTTGTACTGTGCTCTCCATTTGCCAAGACGGACCACTCCAAAGAGACCACAGCCCAGTTCTCTCATAAAGGTGAGCTCTGCTGGATTGATTTCCCATTTCTCTATAAGGACAAAAAATGTACTTCAGAAAGCACAGGATGCTCTAGATCCCCAAAGTAAAAGTGAGAAGACACTAAACAGCTTTCCCACTCCTTTTAAAGAAATCTCATCAGCCCACTGCACAGTCACTGTATTTTGGTACCCCCATGAGGATTTCCACTTCCTGTTCTCAAAGCCTTCCTGCCAAAAGGGATTTTGACAATATCCATCCTGCCTCTTACATCTTGCCTAGAGACAGCTCCTTTGTGTCCAAATGAAGACATTTCCATAGTGTTTTAATCCGCATATACGCCACCCCATCCCATATCTATATCCCAATTTAGCCATTTGGCTTCTCATGAGAATTCAGGCTTCATTTGGTCTAAGACCCATTCATTTGTCTTTTTGGCAGGCCATGGTATCCATAGAACCCTCATCCAGCATCCCATTTCATATGAGTTTATTCTCTTCCTGTCAGTTTTTTTTGTACTGTCCAGCTTTCACAAACATACATAAAAATCAGAAATTTAATGGAACAGACAATCCTGACCTTGGTATTTAATTATACAGGCATAGCTTACCATAGTTAACAAAACTTCTGACAAAGAAGATCCCTTTTACAAAATCTTTTAATGGGAGCCCAGCCCAGCCCAGCCCACCCTACCTACCCCCATACACCTTTTCTTGTTTTCTGCCTAACTGGAGGTTTATAGGCATTGGCATTGGAAGGATGATGAAGGAGGGCTGAAGAAAATCAAACTTGCAGTGTTGGGTTGCAGCATTATGTCTGCAGTAAATAATGTAATAAACTTTTACCTGGGAAAGAATGGTGTTCTACCCTAGGCAATCCTATGCAACTATCTGTGTCTACACACAACAGGCAAGGTAAACAGTTGCTTCCAGAATGACTTACTGACCATGGGTGAAGAGCAAAACAGAAAGAAAAGGAGAAAGCAGATGACCCTGCCTCATAAGCTATCCTTCCATGTGGAAAAAGTATAGATCTATGTACTTCACCACCAAAACGGAAATCATAAGAAAAGTGGAAGTTGTTGACAGAAAAAAAAAATCATCCCAGGATGCATTATGGAAAAAGCTTTCAAGTAGTATCTAGAAGATTCAAAATGTTTTTGTTCACTCATATCACTTGCATCTCACATGTACATAATGTTAGTTTTTAATAAAAGATTTGCTGAAATATGTTAAACTGCTCTTCCCTTTTGTGGTGTAGGAACCTAATCCTATTCTTTCCATGTTCTTGCTATCTCTGATACTAAAGGTTCTGTTCAAGAAGTAACGCCCAGGAACACATCTACTTCATTAACTGAGGTATATCTGTATACCTTTGTACTTGATGATCATAGAGTTTTTTCATAGCTGCCTTTTCAAGTCTAATTAGTCCTCTTTTTTGTAGATTTACAGAATCTATTTTTCCCCAGAAAAATAACAAAGCATGTGGCATTTAATGACATGCAAATTACCATAGCTGAATCCTGCTGTGGTTGGTTTTGTCTTTGGGGTGACTGGGTATCGTAACCTTGTCACAAGACCTGAAATTCACAGAAATTTGATATTGATAATAGTCAACACCAGAAATTAAGAATGGCAGTCAAACTTTTCTGTTGTTTAGAACTAATCATCCTGTTGCATGTCTGAGCATATTTTTACACTACTTGAAGTACTTTTAAGTACACAAAGAACTCTTTTTTATCAAAAATGTTAAAAATTAGAAATTGTAGCTATCAATGTCTTAGAAAAATGCTGGAGAATGCAGAACACTTTACATAAGTTACAAAGTTGTAATCTCTTATGTTCAAAAGCATTCAGAGAATACACATAAGGAAATATAAGAAAGTTTATTGTCTTGCCATATTGTAAAATTACTGAGTATGCAGAAGATCCCAGTTAGGGCCAAGAGCCAACTGCATAGATGACATCAACAAACCTGGGACCTTCTTCCTCTCCTCCTAATGAGTTCTCAAGAACCTAGTCCAGAGAGGCTCTCAGCCTTCCAGAAAAGGTTTTTAGTATGCCCAGAAAGGAGGTGGCCTTCCAATTCTGCCAGAAGCAGCAGAATCCAATGGAAATATATTAGTGGATCCTGATTTTAGATCCCACCTCCCACACCAAATTGTAAATCTAGTTCCATTTCCCCCAGGTGCTGTACTAGTTGCTGTCAGAAAGGATATAGTCTCCAGATATCACCAAACCTCAAAAGGCCTACCATAGGGCCATGTAGGGGGGCGTGGTGTTTAGATGCCATATGTGCCAAACATGGCCAGAAGCTGAACTTTGACTACCCCAATCTGGAAGAATTGGGCCAAAATAGAGCAACTGAAAGCTGCTCCTTTCAGCAGCCCAGTTAAGCACCATGGCGACAACCCACATTGGGGCTGGGCATATGCAATTGCCACGGTCCCAGCGCAAATGGCCCTGACGCATCCTGGTGCGGTCCTTTTGGGCTGTCTGCTTCACCCCTAAGAAAGGTTCCCTTCTCTTCCTATGTTATGAATCTAACTCTTAAAGCAGCACTCATTCAAGTGATAGAAACTCAAACACCTATACCTGCAGCATTGTGTTTGTGATACTCAATTAATTCAGGAATGGAGTTAAAAGGGTGTTTTTCTGCTAGGTAGTACTGTTTTTGTGGTGTTTCCTTTATATGATAGTGTCGTATTCCAGATAATCCTTCTCTAAAAATAAATAACAACAATGAAACAATTAAAATATTGTACAGTATTTTTTAATTTAAACTGAAGAAAGTGGTGCTATCTTAGTAAGAAATCATCATCATCATCATCATCATCATCATCACCACAACCACCAACATCATCAAAGCTATACAGATAAAAACATATGCAAAACCTTGAATAAAAGTATAAATACAAATGAGCCTGAGAAGGTGGTGGCGTGGGACAAAGAGAAGGCATTTCCAGAAGCTATTAGAACTTGGTCTCATAAAAGGCGAAACAGTCCTTCAAATAGTCTGGACTCCAAATTGTATTATGTTTTCAGATGTATGGAAATCAATACTGAGTTAATTAGGAACATTATTTTCCTTGCATTGTTTACTGATGTGAAGTGCTGCTCCGACCGGCTTAGTACCATTAATTTTAACCGGCTCCTTTTTGTCTCCCTGGAAGGAGACGCTGACTTTGAAACTCTTATCTCTTGGATTCTCACTGTCAGAAATAACTGTTTTAGGTTATGTTAAAGCAAAAAGGACAGGTTGCTTACCTGTAACAGTATTTCTTCGAGTGGTCTTCTGCGAATACATACAAATGGGTTTTACTGCGCATGCGCAGTGCAGCTCGGAAACTTCTAGAATCGCTAGGCAGATCTTGGATTGCAACTTTTTGGCGGTAGCTCCGCCCACCCCTATATAAGCCCCGTTCCCGCTCTTTCCTCTCAGTTCCATACTTTTTTACGCCGCAACAGCGACCAAGGAACACAAACAGCGGGACACTGAGGGGAGGATGGGCGGGATTTGTATGTATTCGCAGAAGACCACTCGAAGAAATACTGTTACAGGTAAGCAACCTGTCCTTCTTCTTCGTGGTCTCTGCGAATCATACAAATGGGTAGTATACCAAGCTAAATGACGGCGGAGGGAGTGTCCAGAGAGTCATATCAGTAAATCATAATGATTTATTGAACAAGTCAATCAGGTGTAAACTTGTACCAAGATTCACATAAGTGAACAGTTGAAATTCCCTCCAAACACATTATATGTCCCGAATTCAATGCTTATATAAAACCATTGTAAAAACAATAAAGAATATCATTCGAACAACCTGAGTGGTCATTGATTACCCAGTCAATCCCGAAACAATCAAGAATAATGCACACCTTATACATGTAGGCATCAAGGCACACCTATGGCATAAACATGTACCTATGCAGGATCATCAACATCGTAAGCAATGCAATAACCATTCACTTGCATTGAAGGTAATGACATCAATATATCCAGCATACAATCATATAGAAGATGGTTAGGCAACATCATAAGTGCAAATAATATGAGGTATGGCTTACTAGAACTATCTCGATAACAAACAATATAACACAGTGCTTGTTTGGATACAGAGCAATAATAAAATATCCTGAGAAATGGGAAGAACAGTGTACCCATCAATGTAACCCCGAAACCAACACTGCCCTTCCAAAAGCTGCATCCCGTCTGGTTCTCGTGTCCAGCCTATAATGTTTTACAAATGTCAAAGGCTGAGACCAGACTGCAGCTTTACACACATCCTCCAACGCCACGCCAGCTAGAAATGCGGAGGATGTAGCTACCGCCCTTGTTGCATGTGCTCTGACCCTGGCCGGCGGAGCTTTGCCCGCTATCTCATAGCAGAGCTGTATGGTACCGACTACCCATTTGGAGAGTCTCTGAGTCGAAACCGGCAAGCCCTTTTTCGGTCCCGAATAACATTGAAACAGTCTGTCCGACCTGCTACAGTCTTTAGTCCTGTCCAAGTAAAAGGCTAGAGCTCTACGGGCGTCCAGAGAATGAAGGCGACGCTCGGTTTCGGTAGTCGGGTTCGAGGCCAGGGTCGGAAGCACAATGTCCTGACACATATGGAAGGAAGAGACCACCTTAGGTAAAAAGGAGATGTCAGTACGGAGTACCACCCTATCGGGGTGGAATCTAATGAAAGGTTGGTCTCTCCTTAAGGCACATAATTCACCCACCCGTCTGGCTGAAGTAATTGCAACCAGAAAGGCAGTCTTCCAGGCAACCAGCCTCAGGTCCGAAGTTGCCATGGGTTCGAACGGTTTCAACATCAATGAACCCAAAACAACATCCAGGCTCCAGGCCGGAACTGGAGCAGAAACTGGAGGGTAAAGATTGTTAATCCCCTTAATGAAACTCTTAACCAATGGCTCCTTAAAAAAGGAAGGTTTGCCCTCAAAATAATAGTGGGCACAAATGGCAGACAAATAGCATTTAATAGAACTGAGCCCCAAACCCTTTTCCACAAGGGTCATCAGGAACTCCAAAACTATCGGGGTCGACACCTGAGAGGGAGGCACCCCTCTGGATTCGAGAAACTCAGCAAATTTCTCCCACTTGGTACGGTACGATTTCTTCGTAGTTGGCTTGTGGGCCGCCAAAATGACCCTACGGATTGGAGACGGGACATCCTTTAAGCTCCTATTCTCCAGGCCACCATGGGAAGGTTGTCCACGTCGGGATGCCGAATCCGGCCGTGGTGGAGTGTGAGCAGGTCCGGTCTGTGTTCCAGACGGAGGTACGTCCAATTCGACAGGTGCAGCAGTGAGGGCAGCCACGGCTGTCTCGGCCACCAAGGGGTTATCAGGATCGCGTTGCTCCTGTCCCGCATCATTTTCGCCACTACCTTCGAGATCAGCGGAAACGGAGGGAAGGCGTACAGGAGGGCGTCTGTCCAGTCGAACTGGAAGGCATCTCCTAGGGAGGTCCGAGCCTTGAACCGGGAGCAAAACCGTCGACAGTGGGTGTTCTCTCTGGATGCAAAGAGATCTACGTCTGGCATCCCCCATCTGCGGAATAGGGCCGCCACGGTTTCCGGATGGAGTCTCCATTCGTGGCACGATGTGGCCGACCTGCTGAGCTGGTCTGCTAGCGTATTCTCTTCCCCCGGCAAATGTATAGCTTGCAGGGTGATCTTTCTCTGTACGCACCAGTCCCAAACTTCCAGGGTCAACGTCAGGAGGTTCGGGGATCTCGTACCTCCCTGCTTGTTGACATAATACATAACGGTGGTGTTGTCTGTCAACAGGAGAACCACCTTGCCCGTCAGAACTGGTTCGAATGCCTTCAGAGCTTTCTGAACTGCTAGCATCTCCAGGATGTTTATGTGAAGACGCTTCTGGGACTCTGTCCATTTGCTCTTGACCGTTAGGCCCTCGGTGTGAGCACCCCATCCTTCCAGGGAAGCATCCGTAGTTAGGGTAATTTGCGGTTGTGGTTGGCAAAAGTCCATACCGGAACAAACGTTGTCTGAGTCTAACCACCAGAGAAGGGTGTTTGAAACCGACTTTGGTACCGATAGCCATTTGCTGGCGTGGTCTCGCGCAGGGTTGAACACCGAGAGAAACCATGACTGTAGAGGTCGAAACCGAAGTCTCGCCATTGGGGTGACGAATGTTGTGGATGCCATGTGTCCGAGAGCTATTTGGACGTCTTGAGCCTGAATTCTTCTCTTTGTCATACAAGCGCGGACAGCTAGCGTCAGGGCCCGGAATCGATCCTGAGGGAGATACGCCCGGCAAGTCACTGAGTCGAGCATGGCTCCGATAAATCGGATTCGTTTCACTGGAGTTAGGAATGACTTTTCCCAATTTATCACCAGTCCCAAGGATTGCATCAGCTCGAGAGCGAAACCGACATCGCTCCTCAGTTGGTCTTGAGAAGCCGCAACGAAGAGCCAGTCGTCTAGGTAAGGGAATAAGCGTATCCCTTTTTGATGCAGGTATGCGACCACTGGTGCCATGCACTTCGTGAACACTCGAGGCGCTGAGCAGAGACCGAACGGGAGGACGTTGTATTGGAATACTCGGTGTCCTATCGCAAAGGCCAAGAATCTTCTGTGATCTCTCCGGATTGCAACGTGGAAATAGGCGTCCTTCAAGTCCACTGTGGCAAACCACATGTCCTGGGACAAGAGAGGTAAGATAGAGTTTAGGGTCACCATACGGAACTTTCGATACACCAAATGTTTGTTCAGGGATCGGAGGTCCAGGATGGGTCGCAGTGAACCATCCGGCTTCGGAACCGTAAAGTAACGTGAAAAGAAACAGTGAGAAAGGTTCTCTTCCTTAACCGGGGAAATCGCCCCTTTAAACAGCAGAGTGCGTACTTCGTCGAGGAGGGTAGGTGAGGGTTGGGTGGGGGAGAAGCGGCCCGTAGAGGGCCAATCCTTGAATTCGAGGGCATAGCCCTTACTCAAAGTGTTCAAGACCCAAGCGTCTGTTGAAATTCGCGCCCAGGTGTCCCAAAAAGGTAGTAGAAGGTTGAAAAACTGAAGGGGACGGACGACGGAGCACGCGGGAGCCCTTCAGGACTTCTTTCTGGGAGGCTCCGGTTCCTGCTTCCGAAATTGCTTTCGGTACCGGGAGAAAGGCTGTCGACGCCCTGAGGACGAGGATGAGTGAGATGGGTACCTCTGCCTCGATTGCTCACCGGATTGGAACTGCCGGTCTTGATAGGAGCGGCGGAATGTGGAATAGGGCTGACGATAGAATCCAAAGCGACGTCGGTAGGACGACTGCGGCGCCGGACATGCCATGCTTACGCGCCGCCGATTTCATGCGGTACTTGAAATTCAATTTATCGTCTGTTTCCTTATGAAACAGACCTGCGTCATCATAGGGCATGTCCTCGATGGCTGATCGAGCGCTTTGGTTCAAGTCCGAGGCGCGGAGCCATGCATGGCGTCGAAGGGCTATGGACGCCGCCATGGCCTTAGCTGAGCAATCGGCGGAGTTCCTCGAAGCCGTGATCAGCCAGCTTCCTATCGAATGCGCTTCATCCCTTAGCTCTGTAGCCAACTTGTTGCTCTCTGCCGGAACATCTGGGAGTACCGTGGACATCCGTTCCATCAGGTACTGAATATACGCCCCCATGCAAGCGTTATAATTGGCGACCTTCAGCCCTAAGACTGAGGCCGCGTAGGCTTTCTTGGCTAAGGCATCGATCTTCTTCGCCTCTCTATCTGACGGTGAAGTCGAAGTCTTGGGGGTGAATGCATGTTGTGAACCTTCAACAATTGCCGAATTCTGTCGAGGGTGGGTGCGTAGCCATACGGCCTCGGACGGCGTGATGCGATAGAGGGACTCTATCTTCCTAGCTTGAATCACCGTGGAGGCAGGAGCTTCCCAGGACCGACGGACTATTTTGTCTAAAGAGGGCAAGAACGGGATGGAGGGTGGAGTAGGCACCTTCCCCTGAATTCTCTTCTCGATCGGATCGGAAGCATCGTCGTCCAGGTGGGCCACCTCGATCTCAAGGGCCCGTCCCATCCGGATTACGTGCTCGGTAAAGGAGCGGACATCATCGGTCGGGGAGGATGCTCCAGGAACATAGAGGTCTTGAGGAGAACCTGCAGCCTCGATTTCGGAGTCCCGGGAACGAGGAGAAATCGGCGGGTTCGAATCCAGGGATTCTGAATCTGAATCCGACGGAACCCGATGAACCAACAGCACCGGAGATGGAGACCGCGACGGACGCTGAAGGGCAGCCGTCTGCGTTGACGTCGTAGCGTGTCTAGGCTCCTCGACGTGGTGCACCTGAGCCACGGTGGTCTGTAGACTCCCCTGCGGTTCGGCCAGTGCACGCTCTCTTGGGACCGGGATATAATACGTGTCCGTCTCGCTGTCGTAGACGTACCTGGGTTTCCCCCGGACCGGGTGTTTAGCCGGGGACCCTTCAGGCATGGGTGTCGGAGACCTTCTAAACTCCCGCCGAGGAGAGGCAATCGGGGAGGCTCAAGTTCCTCTGAGTGATCCGAGAGAACCTCAATCTGAAGCTCCTCCACCGAGAGGGCCTGTTCCGCCATGGGTAAGGCCCTCGACACCGACACACCGGCTCCCATCTCTCTCGGTACCGAAGCGGCCCGTTTCGAAACCGGGGAAGTCACTGAAACCACTTTCGCGGGTTCCTCAGACGCCGAGGTCTCCATCCTTGGTTTCTTGGATTCGTGATGTTTGGACTTAGAGTCCTTAGCCTCCGAATGCTTCCGTTTCGGAGCCTTCGAATGCTTCTTTCGCTTCTCTCCCTCCGACTTGGAGGCCTTCTCGGTATCTATCCGGTCCGTAGACTCCTTGCGCGGCACCGAGGTCTCTTTTCCTCCCGTGGATACCGGAGATCGCACCATGGATGCAGCCGAGGGAGTGGCAGACGAACCCGAGACCTTCGGGGGAGCCGACTTAGTCGCAACTTTCGGAGTTGCTTTGTCTGCCGAGGTCGACTTAGTCGCCGAAGGTGGCTTGGAGCCCGACGGGAGAACCTCCTGCGGTTGAAGGGCCTGCGAAAACAGCGCGGCCTGCAACCTTGCCGCGCGATTCTTCCGCGCCTGCGGGGTCATGAGCTGGCACTGCGGGCAAGACCTGGGGTTGTGTCCCTCCCCGAGGCACAAAAGGCACGTGGAATGAGTGTCCTTTTCAGGGATTTTTCCCCCGCAAGTGTCACAGCTCTTAAATGGAGGAGACATGTCGTCCTGAGGCCTAGACGCTCCCGACGGGCCACGAGGACTCGCGGAGCGAGAAAGACGACGGGCCACGAAGACTCGCGGAGCGAGAAGTCTAACGGTCCAAGGGTCAACACCGCAGAATATCAAACGTAAAGCCGAGGATTAATCCGAAGAATGGTCAAAAAAACGGTCCGTAGTCGAAAAAGCCAAGCGAGGTTGAAAGCGAGTACCAGCGAAGTTCCCAACTGCTGCTAACGCGGCGGAAAAAAGGAACTGAGAGGAAAGAGCGGGAACGGGGCTTATATAGGGGTGGGCGGAGCTACCGCCAAAAAGTTGCAATCCAAGATCTGCCTAGCGATTCTAGAAGTTTCCGAGCTGCACTGCGCATGCGCAGTAAAACCCATTTGTATGATTCGCAGAGACCACGAAGAAGAAATATTTATATACAAAAACTTTGCTAGGTCTTACTTTTGGGGGAGGCCTTATCTTTAGCAATTTAGCAAAACCTCCACTAGGTCTTATTTTTGGGGGATGTTTTATTTTCGGGGAAACGGTAGAGGGGTGAAAATAAAATAAGTTGTATTTAACTGTGATTTATGTGAATTGGATTTATATACTCAACTATAAGTTGACCTCATGTATAAGTCGAGGGCAGGTTTTCATGGATAAGTCAAGGGTAAAATTCAGGGTCATGTAACAAAGGATCTAAAGGATAAAGCAAGGGAAAACGGTACCAAAGAATTTAGGAAATTCCAGGAGGCACAATTGTTTGTGTTCACACTAAAGGCTGGATGGATGGATGGATGAGAGAGCAGAGGTGGAAAAGTGCATCCAGGACAGATTACATTGTTGCCTTCCATCAGGAGATAGTTCCTTTAATAAAATAAGAGTTAAAGTATAGCACTTATATTGACCTGTGTGTAAGTTGACTCTGTTTTTTGGGGCCAATTTTTAGACTACAATTTCTAGACTAATACATGAATATATACAGTAAGTTATATGTTTAGTATAGGTAGTGAGTGGTGGTCGAATGGGGCTGTAGTATTGTAGGGGTTTTGTTTGTGTTGGTTTTTTGGTTTTTTCTTTTCTTTTTCT
Source organism: Urosaurus nigricauda (assembly GCA_034509955.1). Lineage (NCBI taxonomy): Eukaryota > Metazoa > Chordata > Lepidosauria > Squamata > Phrynosomatidae > Urosaurus > Urosaurus nigricauda. Next base: position 24,054 of record JAOEGL010000106.1, read on the forward strand.
TCTCTTTTTTCTTTCTTTTTCTTTTCCTCTTTTGATTTTTTCTTTTGTATGTTCACAAATAATGTAATTGTTTATTTAAATATTTACAAGCCATGGATGCTTGAATCCATGGATAAAGAATCCGTGGATAGGGAGGGCTGACTGTTGACTATACACACATAATGGCCCTTTTTAGAATGAAGCTTCAGTTTCAGAATTTAGAAGCATGATTGCAAATGTTTATCATTTCTTCATTCTTAAAATAAAACAGCAAAATGCAAGACAACAAATAATTTTTGGGTATGTTTCCGTTTAAATGCAGACATGTGAATTCTGACTTCTTCTTCTTTTGCTTTTTTAATCCCACAATGCATTAGACTTTTTCCTTTTAATATATATTTTCCAGTTTCCATTTCATATGACTGTCTTTGCTAAGAAAAGTCTTGCAAGAAATACTTTTAAATATTTATTTTTGTACAAGTCAGCAGTGCAGAATGTATTTAGAGCCAAAGGTCATGTTACCATTCTTCTGTAAACTGAAGAGTAATAGCTAATAAGCACAGTATTTTCACTTAGGAAATGAGAAAATTTGCATATTAAAGTATTACAAACTTTAATAGGAGTTACACACCATTTCTATTGTTCGCATACGTTTTCCAGTACTTTGGAAATCAGCAGTTATTTGTGATTTATACTTTCACTACAAGGTAAGGCTAGTTTCTGTAGCACTTCCACAATATATCAGTATTTTAGTATGACTACAAACCATTGAAATACCAGAGAACAAAGCAACTGCTATTTTTAATGGATATTTGTATAATGAAAAACTGCCTTAATTGTTCACAAGGCTAGCATTCATTGTAACAGTTTTTATGTCCTATTGTATCATAAAGTGAGGCATTTATTTACTACATTTTAAAATTTATTATTATTATTATTATTAGTAGTAGTAGTAGTAGTATCCCTGAGTTTCCTCCTCTCTGTTCAGCGAAAGTGATGTGCATTATGCAGATGAGTAAAAACATTGCAGAAAGTGTTATGCAAAGTTAAAGAAATCATTCCTATTTGCCCAAGTTGCACGATTTACACTGTCTGCAAAATTCAGGTATTTTTCTCACTTTGTCATACATTGGTCCAAATGCTCATACAGCCCATACTAGTAGCAGACCTAGCAAATTCATTTTTAAAAGTTTGTTTGTCATGGCTTCTATCAACTAGTTTATGTTTGCAGTGTAAACATATCCCATGCCTAACTACAGGAGGGAGATGTTTTGAATGTAGACATTTGTGTTTTGGTTTACACAAAGAGAATTTTTGTTTTTATATGTTATCAAGGAGAAAAAAATAACATAGCATTCTATAGGCCTAATCTTGGAACAGTGTAACTATGTGTCTGGCTTTGACTATGTTTATTCCAACAGATAAGACATTTTCTGAATCAAATACATGTATAAACCATAACATCTTGCTAACTCACTCCCAAATTATACAATAACCATAATCATTTTTAGATTATAATGGTTTAGATCCAGCTAGTATTTTGTTGTAACAAGACAGAAGAGTTCCACTCATCAGACTTTCCAGTCGATGGAATGGGGGGGGGGGGAGGGAAAAAGAAAGTCGTTTTCCCTCTCTTCTCCTTTTAGCCATCCAATCTCTCCAGATGTTTGGGACACCCTCTGTGTGAGCAGGGATGTAATTTGTCACTAATTTTCTTCTCAAAGCAAGCAGCAAGCAGTTTTAGCAATTTTCTGCTGGCTGCAGGAAAGACTAAAAAAACCCACAGTTTTCATAGCCAATTCAAAATTCCAGGACTTCTACCTGGAAATGTTATTTTATGCATACAAAATCCTGTTTTCAGTGCTAGTCAACCATGTGAAATTTTTGTGTAGTATGTCAGGGACACATTGGCTCAATGGTTAAGATTCAGATTCTGACAGTTGCAAGATTGGCAGGTCGGCAGTTCGAGGCCCAAGTGCCACATAACAGATTGAGCTCCTGTCACTAGTCCCATGTTCTACCAACCTAGCAGTTAGAGAGCTTGTAAAAGTGCAAGTAGATCAATCGGTACCACTTTGGTGGGAGGGTAACAGCATTCTGTGCAGTCATGCTGGCCACATATTCACAGTTATCTTTGACAACAGTGGCTCTTCAGGAGATGTGCACCATCCCCTACAGTCGGACATGACTGGACAGTTTTGTCAAGGTAAAAACCTTTACTTTTAATCTTTAATGCCTACAAGTGCTGCATTTTGTGCATAGAAAAAGCTGTTTCCTACATGGAAATGCTTTTCTCTGTGCAAAACCACCACACGTACATTTTGTGCAGAATACGTCTTGAACTGTGAAGAGTCTCATCAGTCCAGGATTATTCTTCTCAGGCTTTCTCTATGCATATCCCCCCCCTCAAACATGGTTCCCCCCTATCATTTCTTTCCCTCCCCATGTAAGAATGATGCATTGTCCTGTGGTAGATATTGAAAATGGAGGAAAATTGCCTCTTCTTTCCAACAGACAAGATGTTCCCCCCCCCCCCCCCCCCGCTTTGTGGAAGAAAATCTGGGATTCACCGCATTGACTGAAGCCAGTTGGTGAATACCTATAACCATGGTCAGTTTAAAGCCTTCTGTTTTAAAAGGCACTAAACTTGCCACAGAGCCAGAGAGATTTGGATACATAGTATCTGTATTTTTTGATAATGCATATGATTTTAAAGGTTTTCTTTTAAGCTCTCAGGCAAGTCTTGTCAGAAATTTCAGTCATTTTTCCATTGCAGTTCAAAGTACAGTATGTAGAAGTAGAAGACGAAATATCAGATTTTGAAGACTAGGATTTATTTTTCCATTGACTCAGTCAGTGATTGTTACTCAGTGTCCTACTGCTGCAAGTTCCTTGTGTGGAAAATGAGTTTAGAGATTAAAAAAACAACAACAGGCATTGAGATGTACAGATAAAAATGTTTAAGTTCATAACAGACTTTTATTATTAGACAGCTAAGGTTAATGGAAATATAGGAGGGAGTACATTGGCTTTCATTTCCTTTTGAGCCCTGGTGGTGCAGTGGTTAAATGCCTGTACTGCAGCCACTCACTCAAAACCATAAGGTTGCGAGTTCAAGACCAGCAAAAGGGCTCAAGCTCGACTCGGGCTTGTATCCTTCCAAGGTCACTAAAATGAATACCCAGATTGTTGGGGGCAAGCTTACAGTTGTAAACTGCTTAGACACTCCTTAGGCGGTATGAGGCAGTATATAAATGAAGCTGTTTGTTTTTGAGAACTATATAAATTATACTTGGTAAGGCCAGTGTCCTTGCATTTGGTAAGCATACATATATTCCTCTTCACATAACCTTTCTCCAGGTTTGAGGGTTTTAAAAACATATTTGGAGTTCTAGAAATTATTGCATTTTATTGTGGATATTGTATGCTTTTATATGATACCGAAGCCCCAACAACAATCTTAAAGTAGTATGAAAAGTATCAAGCACCATGCCTCTGCCTTCTGTCTGAGCTGCATCTTGGCTTGTTGTCTCCTGAGGAGCTGATTGCTTTTATGAGGGAGCATCTTGTCTGTTTTGAAAGAGAAATGTAAAAATGTCCTGCTGTTTAACTAGCACTAAGTGCATCTTGGGCAACCTACACACGACCTTTCAATGTTCTCTCTGTTATGGTGGTACCCTAAAAATTTTAATTTTCACAATGAGACCCATGTGTATCATTGTGAGATTATACCATTATGTTTTCATGTATTGGACATTGTGATGTTGCATCTGCGATATGCTTATACAAGTGTTGTTTTGACAACTAGAGTTGAGAGTCATAAACATCTTAGCAACCCGATGAGCTAAGCATCTGAAACTCTTGATGACTTCTTGTAGTTGTGGAGCTTGACTATCTCAACAAGTCAGACTGGCTGAGCAAGGGTTGGTGGCACTGGGAATTATGGAAATTTGGGAGGAATTGCATTTTGAAACTCCCACAGGTATTGCAAACATGATGAGCCATATGACTCTCAGTTTCAATCTGTAGGATGCTTTGTATGAGTACTGCTGCTGTGTGCATTTTTCAATAGGAACCTACATAGAAGCACAAATATATTAAGACACAACTCAGATTTTGACAGGTAAGTGTAAAAGTCCCAATTTTCTAGGAATTTTTCCTATTAACAATATGCAGAATTTGGTGGTTTGAAGTATACTATTTTTAAAAACATTGTATTTTGTTTGTCGTAGCAAGTATAACAATATGACAATATACCAAACGTCTGGGCATACTTTACATACAGTTTTTGATAGGTAGTGGCCATCATGCTACTGTATAGAAATGAGTGTCATAAGTAAATAATGTATTTTGAAATAATCACATTATTAATTTAGTTTGCCTTAAATATATATGATTTTAATTTTTTTTTTAAAAAAACTGAGTTAAAATAAAAACCCTGATATTTAGTTCCTTCTTATGAAGATGATCGAGACCTTCAAATTTTTAAAGTGCTCTTATTCTGTATTCTCCACTATTACTATATTTGACGGGGCCATAATGCAGATGATAATTTTTAGCAAAAGAATATTATTAATGTACCACAGAAAGAAAATAATTTCTGTGAACTATTTCTGTGAGTTTGCTGTGATCCATCACTCCCAAAGTCTAACTCAGAACTGATCTAAATACTTATTAGTTAGATTTAAAAAAATTGGACAATGATAAAAGATGGAATTAGAGAAATATTAGGAATCAATCTGAAATTCCAGCCAGAAATTTGGTTATTAAATATGATTGTCGGGAAAGAAGAAAAGGAAAATGGGAAAATTATTTTCTATTTGTTATCTGCTGCCAGACTGGTGTATGCAAGATATTGGAAGGTTAATAGAACAATTCAAATTGAGGAATGGATAGTCAAATTAATGGACATGATGGAATCTGATATAATTTCAAAAAGATTAATGGATAATAGAAATAATAGTCCGAATACAAAGGAAGATATGTCTGAGGATAAGCTTTATGTATACATTAAAGAAAAATGGCCGAACTTACAAAATAAAATTTAAACATGTATAATGGTATAATGGTAAAGAGAAAAAGGAAATAGCAGGAAAATTTGGAGGTTTAATTTAGTCAAAGCCTATAGAACTTAGGGACAGAAATGGAGACAGTAAACAAAATAAAATTATAATAATTTGATAAGCAAGAGTAAAGTAATTAATGAAACGGAGAGGTTTACCCAAAGGAAATCAATGTCTTTATTGTTGAGAGAATGAGGTATAGGAGAGAGATGTTTGTAAGAGAATTATGTGGAGGATGTTATGTTACATGGTTGTATGAAGGTATGTTTATGTATTTTGTGATGTGAACATGTTTTAATGAGTATTCTATTTTAATAAAAATTAAATTAAAAAAGAATTTTTATTTCAGTTTGCATTACCTGTAAGTCCCTATACTGAGAGACGAGTGGGATATAAATAAATAAATAAATAAATAAAACCTTGCAGCTATTAACTTTGAATCTCATTTGCTAATCTCTTTTGTAGGGCTGATGCAGAAGGCCACAAAAGGACGCCCTGGCGGCAATACTAGGGTTCCAGACCGTGCACCAACCACACGGTCCAGAACCCTAGTATGTAACAGTGGTTTTGCGATGGCGACGTCCTGTCTACACGGGCACCGCCATCTTGACATAATAGACGCATAGCATCTGCACGTCACTGTGCATCTGTTATGTCATGAGTGCGCCAATGGTGCACTCGTGACGTCAGCCGGGCGCTGCAAAAAGAACCCAGAACAACTGGGTTCTTTTTACTCCGGAGGGACGCCGTGTGGTTTGGAGGCTGTGGCATCCATCCGGAGTTTAAACAGGCATTTGCAGACTGCCCTTTTCGGGCTGTCTCTGTTGGCCCTTCATCATCTTGTTTGCAGATTGGTATTGGAAACAGCCCTGTAGTTAGACCTCTAGATCTTTCTTTCTTTCTTGAAAAGGACTTTACAGGGCTGTCTCTGGGATTAGATGGTAGAGTGAACAGCAGAGTGAAGTAGAAAAGAGGTACTTGAATACTGAAGTGACAGAATGGACAAGGGGCACTTTCAAAAAACAAATGATGGTACTATATTCCACTTCAGCTGTCAGGGAAACACTCTGTGGAATTCTTGAGTTTGTAATTTGATAAGGGCCTAGAACTTTCTGAATGCCCCTCCCTAAACTGCAAATCCCAGGGTTCAATGAGATGGCTCCATGGTGGTTAAATTGTAATTGTAATGCTATAATTGTGTAAGAGGCAAAGGGCACCAGATCTCTACAGTGTACAAATTGAGAATACCAATTTCATATGCTTCCTCCACAGAAAATAAGATCTTCACAAATTAAAAACAAAACAAAAAAACCTACACCAGTGCATCAGGGAGAAAAAAATTACTTCACCATTGGGGGAAGCTTAGGCACATAAATTGTTTTGGTTTACTACCTCCATCAACTTCACCCAGAATGGCCAAAAGAACTATTAGAACTGCCTGCCAAAGCCCTGTTTTGCCCTGACCTTGTCTCTTTAGGGACTTCCAATAGCAGGTCTGCAGGTGTTCGCAACATTCTCCATTACCTTTGTTTGCTTTGGTTTGCCTAAGTTTGTTTTTATATCATGCATACTGTATATACTCATGTACGTCGCCCCTTCCCTTAAGTCTCTTACCTTATGTGAGGGATCTGTTCTGGACGCCCTGCATAAGGGGAAAAATGCATATTGAAAATAATGCCATTCACTACATTGTCCTCAGCTTCAGCGTATGCTGAAAGCCGTGGAAGTGAAGCCCGCATATGGTGCGGGCTCACTGTATAAGTCTATTAATTTTAGTTAAAAAATGTTTACCCCCCCCCCAAACCTGGGTTGACCACTCCATGGGTCAATGTAAGCACTGTACTTTTAACTCTTATCAATATTGAAAGCACCTCAAAGGGAAACCTTTACTTTACCTTTAAGATGAACCTATCATATGGTTTTCTTCGCAAGTTTCTTCAGAAAGGGTTTGCTGTTGCCATCCTCTGAGGCTGAGAGAGTGTGTCTTGCCCAAGATCACCCATGGCCAAGCCAGGATTCAAACTCTGGTCTCCAGAGTTATAGTCCAGTGGTCCAGTGCTCAAACCACTAACTACACCATCCTAGCTCAGCTCTTTGGTGCTTCCCCTCAAAGAAGTGTCGTGGAATTGTGATTTGAGGGATTTGAATAAGACATTGGTGTGTGTTTGTCAGCTTTTTTGGGTTAAACTCAGGCAAAGTTGCCACATTAAAGGCTACAGTCCCTGCTAACATAGGGGCTGTACAGACCGACATCTTTGGCCACGCACGCCCCGACTCCACCCCCAGGCCGGCATGACTTCACACACCACACCACATAGTGTGCAGCATCATGGTGCAAAGGAGTGCCGAAAAGCTGTGGAACCACAGCTATGGCGCCCTTTCCACAGCACAGAAAGGAGCTGCTTTTTGAGACTCTTTTTTGCACCACAGAAAGGAGAATTCGGGGCCAAGGCATGTAGTTGCTGCTGCCCCAATCTGGCACAAAAAGTCACCATTTTCTTTGCGTTTACATCCTTTTTGACATGTACACATTTTTTTATCCATGCCTGCTCCTGGTCACCTCCTGCACACATCACACAGCCATCATTTACTGTAGTTCCCTCCTCATCCGTCCGGCCTTTAGGTTGAGCACAAACAGTTATCCCTGTAAGATATTTGGTATCATTTTCCTTTGCTTCATCCTCTACATCCTTTGTTACATACTCCTGAATTTTACCCCCGACTTATCCATGGGTCATATCAAAATCCATAATTTTGTCTCCAAAAGCTGACCTCAGTTTATGCATGAGGTTGACGACTGTATAGTTGAGTATATATAGTATTTAATATGTTATGCACATGCTATTCTTTATGATATATGCATCTTCAACACTAAGAGCTCCTGCAGCTTAGACCAAAGCCTCAGGATTTGGCAGTAGATGTAGTTTTACTTAATGTATTTTAAAAATATATATATACAAAATATTTATTCTGAACAATTTGCCCAATATTTTGCAGACAAAATGCACAGACATATTTGAATCTTAAACTGGGAAAAAGGAGAGATGTTATTATTGTTGTTATTGTTGCAACACTCATCATGTCCCATTCCCTCCCCCTAAAATTTCAATACTAGTCTCAGCTTTTTATTCCCACTGCAAGGGTTGTAAATGTTACACATCAGTATCCATTATCTCAGTTCCTCCTGCTGTATTATTGAGTAGTCCCAATAAGGACAGTTCAAATGGGAGTGTGACCTTTCCCTTGGAGTTTTCCCACTGGTCTGCATTCCTCCTTACATGTCTGCTTACAAGACTGACGTTTCTTCTGCACCCTTCTCCCATTTTAGAGTTGTGGTACTAAAGTGGTATTAGCATGAGAAAAGTTTCTGATTTGTTGGTACCACTGCAACTAGCAATCAGTAATAAAAAGGATAAAAATATTTTTAGGGTTCAATTGGATGCAGGAGCAGAAACAACTGGGTGCAGGAGTGTAAACAAAGGCATTACAATGCATGAAATCTCAAAACAGAATGCCCACTTTTGCCAGTACTATTAGGCAGTCTGGAGGAGTCCTAAGTATGCTGAGAAGCTTTTTTCCCTCATACCAATCAAGTACAGGCCTCCAGGTAGAGGTAGTGTGTTACCTCAGCTCAGCAAAGTATAAATCTTTCTGTTTAATGTTTAACTTTTGTAATTTCTGAGTTACTGTGTAAGGAGTGCACTTCCACTGCATTTTGAGAAATTCACTGATTGCTGCCATGATTCTATGTTGCAGAAAAATGTGGTATCAATGTACTACTTTGTTTTTTACAGAACTGGATCTTCAATGGCTGGGGAAAGATTGATCAAGTGGCTGAAATGAATATGAATGCTATTCTAGAAGAGACTTTAATTAAAAGATCTCAACAAAAGAAGAGGACATCTCCTTTAAATTACAAAGAGAGGCTTTTTGTGCTTACAAAATCGATGTTAACATATTATGAAGGTCGCCCAGAGGTAAGAAACTGGGTTTAAATCATGCTTTTTTGCCATTTGCTTGAGATAATATTTGTGAGAGGGTTTGTTGGGGGTGGGTCTTTTCATTATGACTGCCTTAGTAACGTGGCTGGCCACTATAGTACTTAACATTAGTAATTTCCATCTTACTTAGGATAGGCTAACTCATTTACAAATGTTAGCAAAACATAGGTTAGTTCCATCCACTTCCTTTATTGTTTTTTTTAGTAATGTATATTGAATAAATGATTGGTGTTGTTCTCTCCAACATGTAGTAAAAAATAAGGTAGCATTTAGGTTTTTTTCAAATGTTTATATAACCCCCAGCTTGCAGTGCTCACAGGGTATTTTACAATGATAAAACCAAATGGAACGACTAAAATCACAAACTTTATAATAATATATTCTTTACAATAAATTATAATAAATTTTATAGTAAGAAAGAATTTTTACAGTAAATGTTCCCTATATCATACAGAGTACTTTCTATTTATGTTTTATCATAATATTTTAAAAAATGTTATTTTTTTCTTAAAATGGGAATGCACACATCCTGTCCTAAGTTTTTAACTTGGAATGTCATAGAAATGGCTTTGGCTATTAAGGCTTGCATGATAGATGACATCTAAAGTTTTTTAGATGGCCATTCTCTCACTCCTTGGAGCTTAAGCAACAAGGGCCCCTTTTAATTTTATTTTACTGTATGAAATCTGCAGACCTTGAGACTACAACTCCCATAATCCTCCTGAAGGAGGAATCTGGGAGTTGTAGTCTAAATGTAAATTTATTGCAGGTCAGTTCCATCTTGTACTGTTTCGAGTAATTTTAGGAACCCTGGAAACAATGGTAGGGAGCCCATCCTACATCTTTTTCTCACACTAGTGTTGTTTCTGTTTTGGGGAATTGCAATTCCAGCCTGTCTTCTGCCACATGTAGTATACAGAATGATCCTGTGTTCCTCCCCTTTCGTTGATTTATTTAGGGGCTTTCTAGATTGGCAAAAAGAAGTGTGTTCATGGCTGCATGAAGCTCTAGCCTTTAGATGAGAAAAAGGGAAAGTGTGCCATGAAAATGCTTTTTTTGCGTTTTAGGGGAGAAGAAGCGCCTTTAAAAAGCTGCTGGTTTTCCCAGCTTCTTTTTTAAAAACTGCGGAACCGCGCAGCTCCATCTAAAGGCTGTGGTGCAGCTGCTAAGCATTAAGGAAAAGGCAACTTCATGTCACACTTTCCTGCCAATCTAGAAAGCCCCAAATATTCATATACTGCCCAATAGCCAAGGTTCTGTAGGTGGTTTCAGTCCCTGGCATTCTGAATTAGGTCTTTTGTCTAAAATCAGGGACAACAATTGTCAATCAAAGTGGATGATACTGTGCTTGATGGATCAGTATCCTGGCTTTGTACTGGTATGTTCCCATACTGCAAATGTACTGTTAGAGAGTACCCTATGAGACCTTGTCTGAAAATCCTGTGGTAGGAATATAGAAAGCAGGAGTGGTGAATATTAGCAGTGGAAACTGATGCTTGAGAGAGGTAGAATCTGGACATGTTGAATCTCAAGTCTAAGAGCTGGAAAGCTGAGAGAAGCCAGCAAATGAAGGGAAACTTTTGGTATGAGCCAGTCACTAGAGATGCTTGCTACAAAATCCTTAGAAGCAGTCAGCCTGAAAAAGCAGGTTCTGGATTTTGGGATGGAAGCCCTGGGTGGTGTGACAGGCTTCTTAAGCACATTGTTATATGAAAAATTAGAACTAGTTGGTGTACAGGCCACTTTCTTAAAATAGCTAGAAAGAAAGCTTTAGGGAAAAAAAAACATTTGTTGGCAGTGCTTATGCATTGTGAAACTGCTGGGTGTATAACTTGGAAGTTATCTCACATGACTGCACTACAGGATTGTGGCAAAGTGAGGTGATGTGGGTCAGCTGGTGACCAATTAAAATCTCATCAAAGTTCATAGGTAGTCACATCCCAAAGGCAACAGAGTTGAAGTCCTAAGGTCAGAAGGAAAAGGAGACTAGAAATATTTCTTTCTTCTCGACGTCTTCCAGAATCCCCCAGTCAACATGGAGATATGCAAAAAGACCAGAAGTAATGTTTTTTAGATTTGGGAAGAAAAAAGGTGGGCTTCTTCGTCTCTTCCCTCATTCAGGTTCACAGAAAGGACATTGGGGCTTTCTAGATTGGCAAAAAGAAGTGTGTTCATGACTGCATGAAACTCTAGCCTTTAGATGAGAAAAAGGGAAAGTGTGCCATGAAAACGCTTTTTTTACATTTTAGGGGAGAAGAAGCGCCTTTAAAAAGGTGCTGGTTTTCCCAGCTTCTTTTTTAAAAACTGTGGAACAGCGCAGCTCCATCTAAAGGCTGTGGTGCAGCTGCTAAGCATTCAGGAAAAGGCAACTTCATGTCAAACTTTCCTGCCAATCTAGAAAGCCCCATTGTCTCTCATTGTCTAGGGATGGACAGATTTTAGGCTTTCACTAAATTGCAGCACTTAGCATTTACGTTCCTATACCGCTTATCAATGAGCTCAGCATTCCCTAAGTGGTTTACAATCTGTAAGCCAATTGCCCCCAACAAGCTGGGTACTCATTTTACCGACCTACAAAAGGATGGAAGGCTGAATCAACCTTGGAGCCCTGGGATCAAATTTATAACCGTGTAGCTGCAGTAGCAACATTTGACCATTATGCCACCAGGGCTTTCCCTAAAAACCTGGAGTGTAAAATAGTGGCTCCAGAGAACAGACTTAAAGTTATAGAAGTTATTTAAGTCTGCCCCCCCCCCCCAGGCCATTGTGGCAGCTATGAAGGCAGAAGTGAGGAAGGCCTCCTTGTTTCTTCCCAAAACTACATTACTTTGGGTCTTTTTGTATATCTCCATGTTGACTGGGAGATTCTGGAATAAGTTGTGAAGAAGAAATATTTCCAGGCTCTGTTTCCTTTTGGCCTTAGGACTTCAACTTTGTTGCCTTTGGGATGCTGACTCCCTATAAACTTTGATGGGATTTTAATTGGTCACCAACTGACTCACACCACTTCCCTTTGCCACAATCTTGTAGTGCAGTCATGTGAGATAACTTTCAAGTTATATACCCAGCATTTTCACAGTGCATAAGAACTGATGATAAATGTTTTTAAAAGCTTTTAAAAAGTTCCTCAGCACATATTCTCCGACCAGGAGTTCATTTCCAGTACTAGAACTAGTCACATAGAAATTGTTTAACATTTATTTTCTGCAAAACACCTAGAGATCTACTAGTAGATCTCGACCTACCTTTTGCCCACTCCTGCCTTGGATCACCTAACCAGTTGCTACATCAGGTGATGGGGATTTGAATAGTGCATTACTGTGCTTTTGAGTTACACCACATAGCATGAAAGTCCTCCATCAGATCTTGCTGCAGAAGAAAGGCACTGAAGCATGGCTGATGGGAGACCTGCTTAAAGACTCATAGGTCTAAAACACACTGCAGAAATAATCCAGTTTGATAACTTTAACTGTCCTGGCTCAATGCTAGAGAATCCTGGGAACTGTATTTTATTGTGGCACCATAACTCCCTGACAGAGAAGGCTAAATGTTCCTAGAATTCCCTAGCATACAGCCAGGGCAGTTAAAGCAGTTTCAAACTGGATTATTTCTGCAATTTGTTTTGGATCATAGTGCCTTAAATATTCTTCTTAACACTAAAGCTATTAAGAGTTCCATAATTATGGCCCGATATACACGGGCAAAAAAAGGCGCCTTTACAGGAAAAAAAGGCGCTTTTAGGGTTAGGGAGGGCGTAGCCTTTACACCCTCCCTAAGCCTAAAACGCGTGGACGCCGCCATTTAAAGATGGCGGCGTCTACACACGCGCGCCGGAAGAGCGTCATCACGTGCGCAGCGTTTTGATGCGCTGCGCACGTTCTGACGCTCTGGCGGTGCGGGAGGGCGCCAATCGCGCCCTTACCGCACCGCAAAAAAAGAGCTCGATCCCGGAGCTCTTTTTTGCGGCGCGTCGTTGCGGCGGGATGAGGCCTCCGTGTAGAAGCCTAGGCCTCATCTCGCCGCTAGAAGGGGCGAGTTTGGACCGCCCCAAAGGGTAAGTGTAAAAAGCACCTATATGTGACATGGGGTCCTGTAGCACCTTTATGATTATTAGCACATAATATAGCTTAAGCTTTTGTGATTATAGCTGCGTGCATCAGATGTGATTAATGAAATTTGCGACAATCCACAAAAGCTTGCGCTATAGTAAACATGTAGTCTTTAAAGTGGCATACGAATCTTAGGGTTAATCCAGACTGGCAATTTGTGTTTATCTGGTGCGGCCCAATTTCATATATCTTCTTGATGCTTCTTATCGGTTCCTCATCCAAAGGCAATTTTTATAAAGCCTTTAAAAACTCAATAAAAGGCAACACATTTGGGTTAATTTTGGCATGTCTTACTTGTGACATGTAGCACCTTCGAGACTAACTGACAAAAAGAAAGAAATTGGTAACATAAGCTTTTGTAGATTTAAGTCTACTTCGTCAGATCAATGGCATGCTTGTGTCAAGGTTTGTGATGTTAGATGCAAGAATGCCCATTCCCCTCTTACCCCTCTCCATGTTGCATGACTGATGTGTTGCAATCCTCACACGGTCTCTCCCATCACCACAGTCATTACAATTAGTCCTAATAAATTCCTTCCCACTAATTCTAATTTTGTAGGGTTTTTTTTGTTTGTTTTAGTAATAATTTTTTTAGAATTTTTGTATTACTATTTCTATAAACATTTTCTTTTCTAAAAATCTTTTTAGAATTTTAGCATTATTTTGCCATTGCTAGGAACTGTTACAGTAGCATCTCTGTTTTTGTTTGGCATCCTCAGTGCTTCAATTCCCACAGGGCATGCCAAAGAAAATTTTACCGTTACTGCTAGAATTCTAAGGATTTTGTTTGTTTATTTGTTAGAAGCACACTTCGCTATAAGGGAAGATGATCTTTTTCTCTGTAAATGTATTGGGTGAGAAACAAAATGAAGTATGAGTAGGCAGCAAGCTGTACAGGCATTAAAAGTTAATACCCAGAATCCATGGACTCTTTCAGACGTGGGAAATTGGAAGTATAATCCAAGGGCAATCCAAACACAATCCTGGGGTTTCACGTTATTGCGAATTAATTCTTCTCACGCAAATTCGGGCAAAAGGGAAGTCACTCCGAATGCAATCATGGGTTTAACGTTATTGCGAATTTAAGCTTCTCATGCGATTTCGGGCAAGGGGGGTTATTTTCGGGTAATGGGAAGTAATTCCGAATGCCTTCCGAACGGAGCAGGGGTTCAGGTAAATTCGCTAAACAAGTGAATTTACATGAATCCGCATTGGCTCCATTCGGAATTGGGAGAAATTCCTCCCGTTTGAAAGAGTCCCATGTCATCAGGCATTACCCCAAACCAAAATGAACCACATCAATAGGTACATGCTTGAATTTGGCATTTTGATATACCAAGACAGGAAAGAGTGCTGCAGTCAGTTAAAGAGTAAAAATGTTGTAGTAGTTGATGGGAATTACTAGGAAGTACACCTACAGCCAGCATGGTATGGTGGTTTGAGTACTGGACTATGACTCTGGAAACCAGGATTCAGTTCCCCACATGGGCGTGGAAATCCACTGGGTGACCTTAGGTGAGTCATACACTCTCAGCCCCAGAAAACCCTGTGATAGGGTTGTCTTAGGGTTGCCATTAAGTCGGAAATTACTTGAAGGCACACAGCAATACAACAACACTTATACATGAGAAAAATTATTTAGGCTTTGAAAATAAAAGTATAAACACAGGATGAAAACACCACGTCCCAGCACATTTGGCTAATTTGGGCGAGTTCTTTGATTTTGTTACAACAGAATAATATGGTTGTGTGTATGTGTGGTTTCATTGGTGGTTCTCCATGTACTAACCAGGGATGACCCTGCTTATCTAAATGATATGGCATCCCAGTCTTTCAGTCAGAAGTATCACCTTGACTATGCTGGTTGCTTTTTTCCAAACATTTGAAATTGTTCTTAGTTAACTGTCTAATGGTGTTTGTTTTACCTAACAGGCAGTTCCTTTTCCTGTATTTTTTTTTCAAAAGGAGCACTGAACAGAAAGAGAACTGGCTACTGAGCTATTTAAAGTACTGTATTATTACAGAGGGCCATCAGTATGCTCTGGGCTTTGGTTCCAGGACCCCCCATGGATACCAAAATCTGTGCATGCTCAAGTCCATATACAATGGCATAGTAAAATGGTGTCCCTTATACAACATGACAAAATAGAGGTTAGCTTTATTGGAATTTTGTGTGTGAATATTTTAAAATTGTGGTTAATTGAATATGTGAAGATGTACTCCAAAGTGCCAATCTTTCAACAAAAATGCTACAGGACAACAGAGACTACACAGTATTCTTGGTTTGTTTGAATGATAACATTATATTAGGCAGAATGTTTTTTCAAGTCTGAAAATAATTACCTAGTACTGCAACATCACATGGAAGTTGATATGAGATGTTGTAACTTCAGGTGACTGATATTTTTAGAAATGTGGAGCTTATAGAACAAGTGAACCAAAAATTAATAAGTGGTATCTTTTAACCATAAATGACAAAATAACATGTACCGGTATGTAACTCCTGTTAAGTCATTGGACCTACATGAGTTGGGACTAGTAGTTGAATTTATTTCTGTAGTGGAGGCACCTTAAAAGTTGAAGTTCAAAAACACATTTTCCTGATTTTGAAATACAATGCTTATTATTGAGGAATGTCATGGGTACTAGCTGTCTAGGAATTTTGTGTTAACAGTGAAATATTGGTGTTTGGTAGCTGCTGCTACAGCAGCACATCAATTTCAAAGCTTGTTTGTCAAAATATTTGTATCCTGCTTTTGCACTGAAGGAAAGTCAAAATGGTAGTCAGTGTGGTTAGTTGTTTGAAATAACTCCTGTATGATACAAAGAACATTATCCAACAGAAACTGGCCTAGAAGCTTTGAATTGCTACAAGAGCATCCTCACAGCATGCCTAGCTGTAAAAAACAAGTATTGCTCCTACTCCTTCCAGGGTGAGTCAGCTCCTTGGTATTTTACCACCAGAAGCCTCCTGGCTGTTTTGCAAATTGTTATAACTTCATTTGTTTTATCCTTCTCACAATCTGGTCTTATCTCCTTCTGTTAAATGTGTACTGGTTGGCCTGTGAAAGAAACATTGAAGATAATTACCACATGGACAAAAATAAGGAGAAGCAGGTGAAGAGGAAATTAGAATGCCCTTGTCTGAATGCCTTCCCTTGACTTAGAATGTGTGAGTTGGTTATGACCGCACAGTAGTGAGGAAAGGCAATGTTCACAGTGTTCAGCTGCCTTCTGTTGCTTCAAGTGCTTGGGGTGAGTGTTGTCACTAAAAACAAATGCTGATGCAGAGCTAGGAAGCTGTGGTTCAGATAAGGCACTGGTTATTGTGTTGCAGAGGAGGAGACTACACATTCAGTTACAAAGACCATTGATGTTTTTCTCAGAACAAAGGAAGCAAACAAACAAACAAAAAATCTCTCTGGCCTATTGGGACCTTTGCAGGGGAGTGAACACAATTCTCATCTTAAAGCGTTGCTGATTTTTCTTTTCTTTTATAAGTTTGTAACTTCCTGTCTATAAATCTGCTGACCATACTTATGTAGTCCCAAAGGCAGTCTGTTCATGTTCAGAGATCAAAGAATCATAGAGTTGGAAGAGATCATAAGGGTCATTCAGTCTAATCCCTAGCCATATAGGAATACACAATTAAGCCACCTCTGAGAGATGGCCATACAGCCTCTGTTAAAAACCTCCAAAGAAGGAGACTCCACCACTCTCCGAGGGAGCGTGTTCCACTGTCAAACAGCTCTTACTGTCAGGAAGTTTCTACTAATGTTGAAAACTAATGTTTCTTTTGGGATTTCATATAATCATAGAGTTGGAAGAGGATCACTAGATCTGAGGCTCAACCATCTGACAAACCTATCTCTCCTACCCCATATCTACAGGTGGTAGAGACTCAGAGCTGTTCAGTCTTGGAAGGCGAACTTGTAGACTCCCTGGTAAGACAGCTTCAGGGGTCTCCTTCGCCGCCTCCTACCCACTTCCCACACTTGTCTAGTGGAGTTCTCTTGTCTCTTTGTTTTCGAGCCTCTTTGATACCCTCCCTTCAAAAGACTCATGATCCCAAGGACACTGGACTGGTGGTTGGACCCCTCCAGTGTGTGTGTGTGTGTGTGAGGATGCCCTTCCGTCCTCTGCAACCACAGCTCACCCTCACAACCAATGTCTTGATGGAGAGTTGGGGAGCTCACTTGGAACATCTTACAATCAAAGAAAAGTGGTTTTCAGGAGAAAAACTTTTCCACATCAACACTTTTGAGATGATAGCAATGGAAAAAGTTCTGAGATCCTTTGACTTCTTCTTTGACACTGAACTGTGGTGCTGCTCACAGACAACAACACCGTCAACAAACAAGATGGTACGAGGTCCCAGACATTGCTCGCCTTCACCCTTTGGATCTGGGAATGGTGCATCTCAAGGAACATTGTACTGCACACAGTCCACCTACTGGGTGAAGAGAACAATCTGGCAGACCAGCTCAGCCGATCCTTAGATTCATGTCACAAATGAATTCCGACGTTGCACAGAAGCTGTTCAGACATTGGGGCTAACTGCTGCTCCATCTCTTCGCAAGCCACCTGAATCATCAGTGCTCACACTTTTGCTCAAGGAGCAGAGCTTGAGGTTCTTGAGGCAATGCCTTCCTGTTTGAGTGGACGGGAAAACTGTTGTACGCCTTCTCTCCATTCCCACCCATCACTAGAGTCATGGGGAAAATGAGATGGAACAGAAGATGCCATCCTGCTTACCCCATGGTGGCCAAGATAGCTGTGGTTTGCTTCTCTTCTCCATAAAGAATATCTCCATTTTTCCTTACAGCTCAACCTTCTCACTATACATGGAGGATGGGGTTTGACATCCAGACCTGGAGATGCTTCACCTTGTTGGTTGATGGATTTGACCATGACTCCTTTGCGGAAATCCATACAAACTCTTATACGGGCGGCTCACAAGCCATCAACACAGAAGTCCTCTTCTTGGGTTTGAGTTCTACAGGACCTGTCCTCTTCTTGGGTTTGAGTTCTACAGCTTTTGGACTTTCTGATGTCTCTAGCTGAAGCTGGTCTCCATTTCTTCTTTGAAATGTTATTTGGCAGCCATTTTTGCCCACTACCAGTTTGATGGTCGTCCATCCTTTTTGCAAGACCCTCTAATCCAAAAATTCCTTCTGCTTTGGCACAGATGCAAAATTAATTCTCACGCAACTTTCCAAACAGTCATTCAAATCAATGGCTGTAGCCGATCCCAGACTTCTTACTTGGAAGGCTGCCTTCCTTGTTGCCATCACCTCAGCTAGGCATGTTGGTAAACTTTATGTGATCCATGTGGACCAGCCTTACCTTTGTTTCCACAAAGACAAAGTTGTTCTCTGTCCAGACAGCACCTTCCTTCCCAAGGGGGTCTCTTCATTCCATCTGAGCCAGGACATTGTTTTACTTACATTGGCTCCAAATCCGACTACTGGTACCGAGTGCTTTTTGCATTTGCTTGACGTTTGAAGAGCACTTGCATTCTATGTCGACCGGACATCAGATTCGAGATGATCTGAGAGGCTGTCTGCTGCTTGGATTTGAAACTTGGACTTCCAGTCACACCACAACATTTCTTGAAATGGGTGACTGCTACCATTCATTTAGCCTATGAACTTTCAGGGAAGATTCCACCTGCTCAGATTCGAACACACTCTACCAGGACAGTAGCGGCATCCTCTGCTTTTCTCAGTGGAATGCCTCCAGAGGATGTCTGCAAAGCTGCAATTTGGTCCCAGCCATTGATTTTCATCTCTCACTACAGGCTGGATACCAGGGCAAGGAATGATGTAGCTTTTGGGAGGGCAGTGTTGCTTTCTGGTTTGCACTGATGGTTGTTTATTGCATGCTTCTTACTTGTTGTTTAATAAAACATGTTTTGGTTTACTATACATGGTGCTTGGTATCACAACACTCCCTCCTCCTGTGACTACAGCTTGCTAGTCTAATCCATTTGTGTAATTCAGAGACCACAATGAAGAAGGACAGACTGCTTACCTGTAACTAGTTCTTCAAATGGTCATCTGTGAATTCACACAAACCCACCCATCCTCCCCTCAGGTCATGTCCTGCACATGTTCCCTCATTATGCTGTTATGTGGCATCCACTGGAGCTGAGGGAAAAGAGCGTGAATGCTAGGGATGTATATAGTGTGGGCAGAGCTACCATCAAAAAGTCTTCCCTAGCAATTCTAGAAGGTTCTGAATGCCTCTGTACAGGTGCAGGAAAACTTTTGTGTGAATTCACAGATGACTATTCGAAGAACTACAGTTACAGATAAGCAACTTGTCTTTCTCCAGGCTAAACCTACCCAACTCCCTACGCCGCCCCTGTTAGGACATATTTTCCAGACCATTCACAATTTTTGTCACCCTTCTATGTACACATTGGTATTTATAATACACATAGTCTCTGTATCTCCTTTCGCAAATTTGTTTGTTATTTGCTTTCACCTCCATGGCTGCCCTATTCCCTCATTAACAGGGATTGATCAGTCTTGCCTTGTGTTCCCAGACTCTCTGCATGCCTCTAAAGACTAAGTGATACTGAGAACATGAGGTTTTAAAATGGCATTGGACTGTTCGCATGTATGCATGCTACTTATGAAGCAAGGTGGGTGGGGGAAGGTGACAATGGAGGAGGATCGAAAAAGCGAATCACTGAAAAGCAACCTAGCAAACTAGCTTGAACTATGCAGAACTAAGCCCACCCAGCTTGCAGGAGAAGGAAGAAGAGGCTGCTTGAAAAGGTCTTAAGCCACTTCTGCACAGCTAAGGGATGTGTCTATGTTTGTGTGTGTGTTAAGATATTCATGTTTTTTCCCACTCTAGCAAAATGAATGCAGAAGGCGAATGTATATTTTAGGAATTAGCTTCTCTCTCTCTCTCTCTCTCTCTCCCCCTCCCTCCCTCCCTCCCTCCCTCCCACACACATGCACACACAGAGTTTGCAGTAAGTTTCTGCCAGCTTCTAATTCCCTGGCAGGCAGCATAAAACTCCAGGTTGCATATTGCTTGCTCTTATAATGTCTTCCTTTGGTTTGGCCAAAGTGAGGCTTAATCGTTAGGGTTCATTTCTTTTCAATCAGACTTGTATGAGAAACTGCATTTCTCAAAGTGCTGAAATGTTCTGGGCTTTGGGCCCTGTGATTGATCACTTGGAACTTCTTGGCTTTTATCTCTTTCTTATGGACCTCACAGTTTTGCCTCACTGATTCATTCTATTGCTATTTGGAGTTTTGTACCCAATTAATGCTTTTGTTCTGTGGTTCTCAGTCTTGTCTTCCTAACCTCATTATATGTTTACATTGGGCCCTCACCATCCACTGGGGTATGGTTCCAGGACTCCTGTTAATACTAAAATCCATGGTTGTGCAAGTCCCATTATATAGAATAATGTGACATACTGGTGACTCTTATTTTAAAAATGGCAAAATCAAGTTTGTTTTTTGGAATTTCTTTTGGGGGGATATTTTCAAGCAATGGCTAGTGGAATCTGTGGATCCAGGATCTGTGGATCAGGAGGGGGCAGTTGTAATTAGCCTAGTTATACATACCTGTACAGTAAGCCCTTGGTATTCTCTAGGGTTTGGTTCTAGGACCCCTCGTGGATAGTAAAATCTGTGGATGCTCAAGTCCCATTAGATACAGTGGCATAGTAAAATAGTGTCTATTGTATAAAATGGCAAAATCAAGGTTTGCTTTTTGGAATTGTTGTTTTTAAAAAATATTTTCAAACTGTCGGTGCTTGAATCTATGGATATAAAATCCATGAATATGGAGAGCTGACTGTACTCCAGTTTGTGATGGTGCTCTAATGGAAAATATGGTGCTAGGGTTAAGCCCTGATGGGGTGTGAATCAAATTATGTACAGTCAAAGAATGTAATATAGAGAAAATGCAAACCAGGATCAATCTGAACAAGTCATGAATGAGCCAGTGAGGATATGAGAAGTGAAACTAAGGTAAATGGAAGCATATGCAAATATTAGCAGGATGGAGGGGACATGAGAATAGAAATGCTGTTATATAATTGCCAATCCCTCCCTCCATCTTTCTTTCTAAAAACCTAATTTCCCAGGAGTTATGAAGATTTGGTTGTGAATTATGCAAAATAATATTCAAACCCACATGTGGTTCTGTGCACTTGCTAGTACCTGTAATTTTGCTTGTGAACTGGTAACTTTAGTGGAGTTCTTGGAAGGCTGAAGTGATTATTAATACTGTATCTAGATTGTCCACCTCAGAACAGAACTTTTTAGCATTATGTTTTAATAAATTAAGTCTTTTTCCTCACACACTGTAGCTCAAATTAGAATTGGGTTTTCTCAAGCTATAAAGATCTGACTTACAGAAGCAGTGTGTGACACATAGGATACATTTTGTAAAAGGGGTCCATGGCCTAAATGCAACTGTTAGTCCCAACTAGAGTTAATTTCTATTGGATTACTGTGTGTGTGTGTGTGTGTGTGTGCATGCATGCCCTTCCCATTCTTAACCTTCTTCTGATTTCCTGGTTGCAGTCCCCATTTCTATCAATGTTTGATCCCAGGTATGAGAATTCTATTACTATTTCTGTTTCTACATTGTCTAATTCAAATTTGTGTCGGTTCTCTGTGGTCATTATTTTGCTTTCTTTATGTTCAACAATAAGCCTGCTTTTGCACTTCTTTCCTTCCTTACAGATTACTTCAAATTAAAAACAACAACACGGGGGGTTCACTTTATAGAACTCCTATGTCAAATGTTTGACCCTCAGTAACCTAAACTATGGGTGTTAAATTTAGGGCATTTGAACATGTGTACAAGACTGCTCAGTATATTTTGGCTCAGTAGTTTGTCCCTCCAGACGTCAAGGGCTGAATTACATGGCTTGGTCAAGTTGATATTTTCACTGTAAAGGTGACACAAATCCATTGTACATACGGCAACACAGGCCTAATTTATAATTGTTTTGAATCCCCAGTGCTGAAACAAAGCATGTGGTATGTACTCCTTGTCATCTTCTAGTATTTTCAAAACACTGTGCATTCCTTAATGCATCAGTACGCAAGCTGTATTTATCTACGTCTTTTAAATTCTACAGCCCTTTAATAGTATTGTAAAAAATACTTCCAGATACTCTCTTTTTTGAGCTGTGCTTGTGTGAGTGTAGCGGGAGGGTTGTCTGCATCCCTGTCTTATTGGACTACATGTGTATGTATATCCCTACGTAGCTATGGTCTGCTGACTTCTTTCTGTTTGGAATATGGCTGTATACGGATACCTGTTTATCTGCGTGGTGTCTGAGACAGCAAAACGAACTGTCACAATTTCTGCTTAAATTGTACTTATGTAATAAACACTTGTCCATAGGTTCTACTTGCCCTGTCTTTTCCCACCATTAGCTAACACACTTTCTTCTCTACCAGCTGCTGCTGGTGTAATGGAGTACGGTAAACAATCCTCTGCATAATTACTTGGAAGTAATTTCCACTGAGCTGATGTGAAGTAGAAAGTCTCCATTGCAAGTTTGCCTTCAGAAACGAACTCATCCAGTGGCACTAAGAATGCCATCCATCTACAATGTGGGCATAATAATACTGACATCTTCCTCAAGGGCACATGGCTCTTTAAACAGGGGCTGTATGGCCACCTATTGGGATTATTTTGATTGTATATTCCTGTATGGCTGGAGTTTGGACTGGATACCCCTTGTGGTCCCTTCCATCTCTGTGATTCTATGAAGAACATTGGGACTACGTTCCAGCAGTGTGTGAGACCACGGCCCAAAGTGACTGAAGTGTCAGGCATCTCTCTCTCATACCCAGCATGACATTTATATATGTACAAATGTCATGCACACCATGACATGTACATGTACAAATATGTGTGTGCCCTCAGAGAAGCACTGCATTGGAGAGGTGATTTTTGAGTCCAAGTCCTTCTCCTCAGATATCGATGATGATGATGATGATGTATGATTTTCATCACATACAACAATTTAAAAGGGAAGAGAACAACCACAAGATACACAGCCCATTCATTTCTTCTTGATCTATCAATTACATTAACATCATATTCTATTTCTTAACATGTAAAAATGACTTCCTTACTCTTTACCTATACCTTTATTTATCTTTGCCTCTTCTTTCTTTACATCTACCTTATTTCTCTATCTTTACTTTGATTTATTTACTTGTAGACTTCTTTTTCCTATCCTTTCTGAACATTTTCTTCCTATTTCCTTCTCCTATTTCCTTTTAACTCGCTAATATTTCTTGCAATAGTTCTGTCACTTCCATCCATTATTTTTTAAATGTCTCTAATGATTTATTTCTAATCAAATTTGTTAATCTATCCATCTCTGTATAATCCAACAGTTTCCACGTCCATTCTGTTGTTATCTAATCTCCCCAGATTTCTAAGCTAATGTACAGAAATCCATTTGCTATTCTCAATCATTATTTTTTTAAAAAAAGCTTCTTTATAGTCCTCCTTTCATTCTGTGGTTGCTCTGTAAACCTCTCTGGCATTGTAGTGCTAAATACATTACCTGTATCTGGAAAGCAAATTCATTACAATCAGTGTGATTCACTTTCACATACTTCTGTTTAAGGCAGTAGTTCTCAACCTTCCTAATTCTGCGACCCTTTAATATAGTTCCTCATGCTGTGGTGACCCCCAACCATAAAATTATTTTCATTACTATTTCATAACTGTAATTTTGCTACTGTTATGAATTGTAGTGTAAATATCTGATATGCAGGATATATTTTATTGTTACAAATTGAACATAATTAAAGCATAGTGATTAATTACAAAAACAATATGTCGTCCCTCTTTATTCGTGGGGGTTAGGGGCAAAGGACCCCTGTGAATATGGAAAAATCGTAAATAACCCCTCCCCAAATGAGAGGGACAGCACAAATCTCCCCAGGATCCCTCCCATGCTTGGATTACCCGATCCAGGAATGGCAGGGTGGTCCCCTCCGGACCCCTGCCATGCTTGGATCACCTGATCCAGACATGGCAGGGGGAGAAAGACTCTGTGTGTCCTCTCCAGACCCCTGTCATGCTTGGATTGGGTGAGCCAGGCGTGGCAGCGGGGAGAAAGACCCCCGCGGGTCCCCTCTGGATCACTGCCATGCTTGGATCACCTGATCCAGGCATGACTTGTGGGGAGGGGGAGAAATACCCCTGTGGTTCCCATCTGAACCCGTCTCATGCTTGGATCATGCTTGGTCTTTTCCCACCCCTTCCATTCCTGCATTGGGTGAGGGACGCACAGGGGTCTTTCTCCCCCCTGCCATGCCTGAATTGGGTGAGAAAGGGTTTCTGCTGCAATCTTACTCCACTTCATCAGCATTTAAATTCAATTTAAAATATGATCCTTATTTTGTAACATGTGCATGTTATTTCATGAGGTGTATTTGTGTAAGTTGTATACTCTATAGCCCTTTTTTTGTTATACATCATTGATTTTCAGATTGAAGTGGAGCTCCTTGTTCTGAAAGCCATGAAATCACACAAATCTCTTTTTCTATCAATGTGTGTTGAAATGGGGGGTGGGGGTGGAGTAGGGTGATAATTAAGCTGGAATTTCTACCCGGTTCTATTGAAGTGATAGGGAGGACATAGGCCATTTTCACACTTTTACAAGTATCTGGAAAAGTACCTTTTTGGACTGCAGTTCCTACCATTCCCTGCCCAGCGTAGCCAGTGGCTACGATGCCTAGGGAATTATAGGGGGTGTCGTTCAAAAAAGGAACTTTTCAGTATTCTGGAAGACTTTTATTTCTCCTATATTGCACTTTTCAATGTAAGCATGCTGCATCCTATAGGTTGTATGAACCAGACGTACTTTTGCAAGAGCACCTGAGTCAGTTCTCTTCACACATATGCCCACTAGGGTGGGATTCATTACGGTACCCTATATGAGTTTTCACTACAGGATTGGCACCTTTTGATGCAGCTGACTCCATGGGAAATACCTGTACAAACAGCCCTGATTCAAGCATGCAGTAAGCACACGAAAGGAAACTGCAGCGTTTAGAACTCTGAAGGACAAATTGGAAACATATTATAGTCAACAGTGTGATGCAGCAGCTAAAAGGGCCAATGCAATTTTAGGCTGCTTCAATAGAAGTACAGTGGTCCCCCGGGTTACGAAGGTAATCCGTTCCGGATTACCTTCCGTAACCCGGAAGTCTTCGTTTCCCGGGGGACCGCTTTCGCGAACGGACCGCGCGGCTATTTAAAGGGGCCATGCGGCTTTTTTTCTTTTGTATCCCGGGGGATCCTTCGGATCCCGGGGGATAGCGGAGCGGTCCCACCGCCTTCGGATCCCGGGGATTACGTATCCCGGGGGATTCGTAAGGCGGGGGACCACTGTACAGTATAGTGTCTAGATCAAGGGAAGTAATAGTGCCACTCTATACTGCTTTGGTCAGGGCCACCTGGATTATTGTGTACAGTTCTATATACTATATTTCTTCTTCGTGGTCTCTGCGAATCATACAAATGGGTTCTCTGCGCCTGCGCAGTCGAATTCGGAACTTACTGGAATCACTAGGCAGAAAAGCGGCTTGCAACTTTTTGCAACTTTTTGGCGGTAGCCCCGCCCCTCCTCTATATAAGCCCTGTTCCCGCTCTTTTCCCCAGTTCCTTTTTTTCCGCCGCGTAGGCTACTCGAAAGGAACAGTGTTGGAATCGCTTGGCTTGTCTCTCTTGGTATTTCGATCTTCGGCTTGTTTTTTGACCACTCTCCCTCGTCTGTGACTCGGCTATTGTTCTGACCTCTCGGCTTGCTGACCTCGATTTTGGATTTCGATTTGGACTTGATGTCTCCGGCTCCTTTTAAGCACTGCGTTGTTTGTGGGGCCAAGGTCCCTCACACGGACCCCCACGCGAAGTGCCTCATCTGCTTGGGCGAAGCTCACGACACCCAGAGCTGTGCCCTGTGCAGATCCTTGACTCCGCAGGCGAGGAAGAACCGCGCTTCCCGGCTGAAGTCATATCTCCTGGACCGAGCTTTGGCCCCTCAGGAGGTTCTTCCGTCAGCTTCTCGTCCGGTTTCATCCTCCAAGCCTTCCGTTCCGGCTCCCAGGATGCCCCGTGAGTCGAAGGAAAAGACTGTGGATTCCCCTGTTGGTCCCTCCAAGTCCCCCCAGGACGCGGAGGCTCACTCTGCCGAGAAATCGGCTAAGAAGAAGGGTGAGAGTTCTAAGTCCTCCAAGAAGGACAAGCCCAGGCAGGGCAAAGACCACAGGGATGAGGGTCGGAGAAAGAAGGTTAAAATTCCTTCTCAGGGCGTGGCAGATGGCTCTTCCTCTCAGAAGGAATCCAGCTCAAAGGCCTCTGCCAAGAGGAAGCACTCCTCTGAGGGTGAACCCCTCCGGAAAAAGCATTCCTCTGAGGGTGAAACCCTCCGTAAAAAGGCCCGCTCCGACTCCGACGTGGGAACCGAGCTGCCACGTGCGTCGACACCGAGCCAAACTCTCACTACCGAGTTGCCACGTGTGTCGACACCGAAGCGGATTCCCGCTACCGAGAGCACCGCCTCCGTACCGATAGTCTCCGCCCCGAGACAGGCGTCCCCGGAGGTCCAGCCTTCACGCCGGGAGGCGTCCATCCCACACAGCCTCACCCCTGCACAGCGCTCGCCTCAGCGGTCCCATAGATCCCAGAGGTCACCGACCCCGATGGCGGAGTCGGCTGAGGAGGCAGAGTATTATTACGACAGTGAGTCGGGCAGATACTTCGTCGCGGTGGACCCGTCCACCTTGGATAAGCCTCGGGGCAGGCGCTGGCGCCCACTCGATGTCTCAGCCACGGTTGGCCGGGAGGTTGTGCAATCGGCTGCTGCTGCGGAGGAGGAAGCGCATCGGGGAGATGCCGCCACTCAAATGGCCTATTCCCCTTCCAGCTCAGTGCTCTGCCTGGAGGCCTCAGACTCGGAGCAGGAGCTTATGGAGCAGGAGGGCTCGGTACCGTCGCCCCTCGACTCCGAGAGAGAGGAGGACAGACCCCAGCCTCGCCACGGATTCTACCAGCCGGGCCCGGTCTCCCCTACAGACAATGTAGTTAACTTCGGGGAGCACCTGATTAAGATGGCCAACGCGCTCGAGCTAGAGGTCTCTCGGTCGGAGCAAGAGGCTTTGGACCCGGTGGAACGGCGTGTTCAAGGCTCTGCACCCACCTTGGCATCGATCCCGTTCCTCCCCTCAATGGAAAAGATTGCCAAAAGGTCTTGGCTTAATCCTTCTTCGGTCCCCTCCACCTCGAGGAAGATCGACGCATTGTACCGCGTGTCTTCCCCTTCGGCCGAGTGGCTTCATTCTCATCCTCCTCAAAATTCAGCCATTGTCGAGGGGTCCCAGAAGTCGTTTACTCCGAAGGCCTCCCTATCTCCGTCGGACCGGGACTCTAAGAAGATAGATGGACTGGCCAAAAAGACCTTCGAGGCATCCGCGTTGTGTCTTAGAGTTTCGAACTACAACGCGTGCATGGGGGCCTATGTCCAATACTTGATGGAGAGACTTTCTCCTCTTCTTTCCGACCTTCCTGATGACAGGAGCCCCGCGGCCCTTCAACTGAGGAATGAGGCCCATGCTGTCGCCGGTCTCATGATCACTTCGGCCAGGCACACGGCGGACTGCTCGGCGAAATCTATGGCCTCCGCTATTGCCCTCCGTCGGTACGCTTGGCTCCGGGCATCGGACCTGAATCCACAGGCCAAGGCGGCGATTGAGGACATGCCATTCGATGGCGAAGGGCTCTTTGCCAAAGATACGGATGAGCGGCTGAACTTCAAATACCGCATGAAGTCAGCCGCCAAGAAGCACAGCATGTCCACTTCGCAGACGGCCTTCTCCAGAAGACGCTTCGGAGGCTTCAGGTCCCCAGCGGGCCAATCTCAGAGACCCTTCGGACAGGAGAGGCAGTTTAGACGCCAGGACACTCGGCAGCGCTTCTCTTCGCCGTCCTCCTCTTCCTCGAGGCGCCGCATGCAGTCTCGGTACCGGAAGCCATTCACCAAGAGGTCCGATACCGAGCCTGGTAAGAAGGGGCAATGATGTGTACCTGCGTACTCCGTCGCCTCCGCCTCCTGCCCCTTCTTTCTGAATCTGTTGCAGCCCTTTCGGGACATCTGGGCCCAAATCACCACCGATTCCTGGGTCCTTTCCATAGTAGCCAGTGGCTACGCCCTCGAGTTCGAAGAGCTCCCTCCGACGGGTTCTCTTGTCTCTACCCCTCCTTCACCTACCCTCATCGACGAAGTACGCACTCTGTTACAAAAAGGGGCAATCTCCCTCCTGGACCAATCCCTGGTGCATAGGGCTTTCTTCTCCCGGTACTTCACGGTACCGAAGCCGGATGGAGGACTCCGCCCGATTCTAGATCTTCGCAACCTGAACTCCTTCTTGGTGTACAAGAAGTTCAGAATGGTGACTCTTGCTTCTATTTTGCCTCTTTTGCACCAGGGCCTGTACTTCGCCACGATAGACCTCAAGGACGCCTACTTCCAGGTTGCCATTCGAGAGGGACACAGACGGTTCCTCTCCTTTGCCATCGGGACGGAGATGTACCACTACAACGTCCTGCCCTTCGGCCTGGCCATGGCACCGAGAGTCTTCACCAAGTGCATGGCCCCAGTAGTCGCCTATCTGCACCAGCGAGGGTCAAGAGTCTTCCCCTACCTAGACGATTGGCTCTTTGCGGCAGACTCCAGAGAGGACCTCTGCAAAGACATCTCCTTCGCCGTCTCCCTGCTTCACTCTCGGCATCGTTCTGAACTTCGAGAAATCCCACTTGACCCCGGTCACCAGGATCAAGTTCATAGGGGCTATCTTCGACTCAGAAAGTTGTACCGCGTACCTCCCAGAGGACCGCTTTCAGTCCCTCGCCAAGGCCGTCCGGCACTGCAATGCCAACAGACGGGTTCGGGCCCGAGAGGTCCAGGTGGCACTTGGACACATGGCCTCGACCACCTTCGTCACCCCGTGGTCCAGGCTTCGCTTCCGGCCCCTGCAATCATGGTTCCTCTCCGTCTTCGACCCCTTGGTCGACCCTCCAAGCAAGTGGCTCACGGTACCGAGGCCTGTCACTCGGTCCCTGTCTTGGTGGCTAGACTCACAGAACGTCTGCGCCGGCATGCCGTTCGTCTCGCCGGACCCACAGGTGGTCCTCACCACGGACGCATCCATGGACGGTTGGGGAGCCCACACTATGGGTCTTACCATAAGGGACAAGTGGCAGGCTTGCCACCGAGATCTCCATATCAACGCTCTGGAGATGCTGGCCGTCGAGAAAGCCTTAAAGGCTTTCGAATCCGAGCTCCGTGGAAGGGTAGTGCAGCTCCTGACGGACAACACCACCGTCATGTACTACCTGAACAAGCAGGGCGGAACCAGATCCCCAACCTTGCTGGAGATAACTCTTCGGATTTGGCACTGGTGCATCCCGAGAAACATCTTCCTCCAGGCAGTGCATCTTCCCGGGGAAGAGAACGTCTTGGCGGACCAGCTCAGCAGGTCAGATTCGCAGTGCCACGAATGGACTCTCCATCCCGAGGCGGTCGCGGACCTGTTCTCCAGATGGGGCACCCCGCAAAAAGACCTCTTCGCGTCGGAGACCAATGCACACTGCAGCCGGTTTTGCTCCCGGGATCGGTCCCGACGCTCGCTGGGGGACGCCTTCCTCCACAGCTGGACGGGGGAATTTCTATATGCCTTCCCTCCGTTCCCACTCATCACGAGGGTCGTCTCCAAGATGTCGAGAGACCGGACGGACGCCATCCTGATCACCCCCTGGTGGCCCAGGCAGCCGTGGTTTCCGTCCCTTCTTCACCTGTCTCGGAACCGGTTTCTCAGGATCGAACCGAGGCCAGACCTGCTCACTCTTCAGGAGGGTCGAGTTCGGCATCCGGACATCGAGGACCTTCCTCTCATGGCGTGGAGACTCCGGCCTTAGCGGACCTTCCGGCGGCAGTGAGGCGTGTGATCCTGGCGGCCCACAAGCCTGCGACCAAGAGGTCCTACTCCTGCAAGTGGCAGAGGTTTCTCCGTTTCCTGGATTCGAGAGGGCTCTCTCCATCCAGGGTGTCGACACCGACAGTGCTGGAGTTCCTGATGACACTGGTGGAGTCGGGGCTGTGCCTTAACTCCATCAAGTGTTATTTCTCTGCTATTTGTTCCCATTTCCAATTTGATGGGAAACCTTCCTTTTTCAAGGACCCCTTGGTGAAGGGGTTTTTGAAGGGCTTTAACAACCTCCATCCGCCGGCCTCGGTACCGGCACCGGCGTGGAGCCTTGAGGTTGTTTTGTCTCGTCTTGGTACCAAGCCCTTTGAACCCATGGCTACTACTGACCTGAGGCTGCTGACTTGGAAGACAGCCTTTTTGGTAGCCATTACCTCGGCCCGCCGTGCTGGCGAGCTCTGTGCCTTGCGGAGGGATCAACCTTTCCTTCGGTTCCATAAGGACAAGGTTGTCCTCCGCACCGACATTACCTTTTTGCCTAAGGTAGTGTCTGCTTTCCACATGTGCCAAGACATTGTGCTCCCGACCCTGGCCCCGAACCCGACCACCGATACCGAGCGCCGTTTGCACTCTTTGGACGTTCGGAGGGCTTTGGCCTTCTACTTGGACAGAACTTCGGGTTCGAGCCGCTCCGACAGACTGTTCCAGTGCTATTCGGAGCCTAAGAAGGGACTACCTGTGACTGCTCAGAGGTTTTCCAAATGGGTGGCTGGTACCATCCACCTCTGCTATGAACTGTCGGGTAGGACTCTCCCTGCCAGGGTCAGGGCACATGCAACTAGGGCGGTAGCGACATCCTCTGCTTTTTTGACTGGGGTCCCACTGGAGGATGTCTGTAAGGCTGCCGTCTGGTCCCAACCAATGACTTTTATAAAACACTACCGGTTGGACACCAGGGCAAGGACTGATGCAGCCTTTGGCAGAGCAGTGCTACTGTCTGGTTTACATTAATGTCAAGTTCTGGACTATGCCATTTTGTGTACTTTGCCATGTTGGGGGTACATTGCATTGTTTTTGCATATGACACATTGCAGTATTGTTGCACTGTTTGCCTTTTTACTTGACCTTGCTTTGCATCCAGGATTGGGTGTTCTGTTGTATTCCTGATTACATTCATGAACCATGTATATCGTTTACTCTTTGAGTACGTGTTTCATACTTCTGCTCTGTGAGCAGCATTGCACTATTGTTGTTGTGTTCTATGATCAACACACAAGGGTTAGTTCAATTTCGCAATTTTTATTGTGGACCAATAAAGCTGGTTTTTGGTTCATCTTACAACTGTTGTCATGACACTCCCTCCGCCGCTTACCTAAGCTTGCTAGTCTAACCCATTTGTATGATTCGCAGAGACCACGAAGAAGAAGGACAGGTTGCTTACCTGTAACGGTATTTCTTCGAGTGGTCATCTGCGAATACATACAAATCCTGCCCTTCCTCCCCTCAGTGTCCTGCTCAACATTGTTCTGCTCCTCCGTCGCTTGCGGCGGAAAAAGTTCGGAACTGGGGAAAAGAACGGGAACAGGGCTTATATAGAGGAGGGGCGGGGCTACCGCCAAAAAGTTGCAAAAAGTTGCAAGCCGCTTTTCTGCCTAGTGATTCCAGTAAGTTCCGAATTCGACTGCGCAGGCGCAGAGAACCCATTTGTATGTATTCGCAGATGACCACTCGAAGAAATACCGTTACAGATAAGCAACCTGTCCATATACTCTATGTTCATGCTTTACAGCCCAGAATCAGGAAGAATGTCAGGATGTAAGAATCTAGATAAAGCTAAAAATATGCATGAAAAAGTCTGCAATTCTTAAAATAAAATACAGAAACCAGAGTTGTGCACACGCTAAGATCATCAGGGTACAGTGGAGAATGGAAAGGGCTGGCTTTTAACAGCAATCAGGGGACTAGTCCATTTTATTCCTATTCTATACTTATTTCTTTCTTAAGAAAAATCATTTGGGAGAGTTTATTATTTTAGAGGTAATGTCTTCGTTATCTCCTTCCACCATCTTGTAGCTCCATCTTGGAGTGTAGAGAAAGTGGATGGAGGGGGCGTTCCATTTCCAATAATACTATAATCCATGATCTTTCAATTGGTGGAAAATTCAGAGCAAACTAAAGAAAATACTTCACAAAATACATAGTTATTATATAGTTATTAGATATTATACAATGATGGAAGGAGCTGCTACAAACTTAGCTTTAAAAAGGGATTAAGGGGGCTTTTTAGATTGGCAGGAAAGTGTGACATGAAGTTGCCTTTTCCTTAATGCTTAGCAGCTACACCGAAACCTTTAGATGCAGCTGCGCTGTTTCGCCGTTTTTAAAAAAGAAGCTGGGAAAAGCAGCACCTTTTTAAAGGCGCTTCTTCTCCCCTAAAACGCAAAAAAAAAAAAAAAAAAAAAAAGCATTTTCATGACACACTTTCCCTTTTTCTCATCTAAAGGCTGGGCTTTCATGCAGCCATAAACACACCTCTTTTTGCCAATCTAAAATGGGCCATACATATAGTATAGTGTCTTGCCTCACAGAAGCATAAGATCCCACCTACTAAAGAAAGGTAGTGCTGTGGAAGAATTTAAATGGTATATTTAAAGAGGACATTGCTGTATAGCATATTAATTTATTTAATTTATATCTCAACTTTCTCACAATATAGGGACCCAGTGCAGCTCATAACATAGTTTAAAAAATACAAGAATGACAAAAAATATGATTACAAAATTTAAAAAAGTTATTGTATTAAAATTCCAATAATTTAAAAAAGATAAAATAATTGAAAAAACTGGCTCTCAATTCTCATTATATACACTAGATGTTCTAAATAGATGAATTCATGGCACTAAAACAATACATTAGAATTTTCACAAAATGACATGAGCTAAATAGACCAGCATTATACGCCAGTGTGGGGACGTGGCGTACACACGCTGGCTGCCCCCACACTGTTGCCATGCTGGCATTATGCCGTGTGCCCAACCACACAGCGAGGGGGGGGGGGGGAAATCACAGCTCTCTGTTGGCTCAGCATTTAGACACACTACACCAAAGGAGCACCAAAAAGCCACTGCCATGGTGGCAAGAACACCTTTTTGCCAGTGCAAAAAGGAGCTGCATTTTGCTGTTCCTTTTAGCGCTGAAAGGGGTGGCAGGACACCGCTCCAAAGGGGTGGTCTGTTGAGCCACACAATCACATAATTCCCCCCCATCAACCACTATGGGAGTGGATAGCATTATTACATCATCAGACGTGAAGTTTCAGAGTTGATGCAGAGCACAGGTTGTATTTTGAGGGAAAACGTGGACTGTGCAGAGTGAATAGAAAACAAGTACACATTTACTGAACAGGAATTGTACAGAAAGACTTTGTGTAGCATATTGTTTTTCATTGCTTCACCTGAGATGTGTGTTAACACGTGCAGCAGCAGTTTTTATTGTCCTCTTTTTTGTTGTCTTGTAAACTTTACTCCCTGCTTGATTTAAGTAATATGACTGCTGAGGAAGAGCTGTGTGAATGTTACTTTTGAGCATTTCTTTTTACCATTTAGATTCAGATTTCAGTAAAACACCTTGTTTTGGTGTTCTGTGGTGACACAGAAGAGATTAATGTATGTGGCTGTGCAAGACCTGTGCCTCTCTCTGTAGATGAATCATAATAATTTCATTGAAAGGAATGGTTTCTAAGAACACGCCTAGTAACGAAAATTGTGTATGGGGAAATACTTTAAACTGTCAAGAAGGAAATAAAACCTCTGCTCCCCTGTGCTCAACCTTGCCTACTTTTTTTTTTTTTGGCTTTGTTGAAGTCTGTCTTTAGAATTGTATAGGGCTGTTGTTCCTAGCAGCTGTCAGAAATTAGTCCATTTGTGCACCACCTTCAAGAATCTGTCAAAACCATTGTGCAAAGCCCTAGAGTTCTGCGAGCTTCAGTTGAACAAGGGGACCCTCTTCTGGCAAAGTTGAGAAAGGATATTTCAATGTCATTTATTCCAGTTTGTAGGTGAATTGCATGCATTCTAAAATGTCTCTTTAACTTGTTTGTTTATCATGTTGTTTATTTAACTTGTTTGTTTATCATGTTGCAGAAAAAATACAGAAAAGGATCAGTTGACATTTCAAAAATCAAATGTGTTGAAATTGTGAAAAATGATGGTACAGCCATTCCATGTCAAAATAAATATCCATTTCAGGTAAGTCTCTGTGGTTTAAGAACATTGCTCCACATACAACACATAGCTTCAAACAAGTCATAATTATAAAATCTGATTCACAAAATTTTAACAGACACCCAAATGTTCTTGTTTTCACTTACAATATCCAGCTAAGTTTTTAGGCTTAGTATAGTTCCTTGCCATTTTGAAGAAGAGCAAGTCTGTTTTTTTTCATTTTACCATGCACCAAATGTATTTTTATTTAGAAATACTTCCAACTAGGCAATCCAATACTGACCTGTGGCCATTGCACTCTTATACTCCCTTCTTAAACATTTGCAAGATTTTTTCAGGCAGTTTTTTGTTTATTATTAATTAGAAATGATTAATTAATTAATTAGAAAGCTGTGCACTACAGTTGAAAAAGTCTCAGCTGACCTCTGCCTGTCTCAGCTTAGCTATGGGGAGAGCACCCAAAAAAAGACCTCTGATGATCATCCTAATATAGGTGCATGTTGATTCAGGTGTCTAGGTCCCCAGTCCTATAGGTAACCACCAATAATTTTAATTTTGTTTGGAAGTGGAGCAGGAGCCAGTGCAGTGTGTTGGGGTATAGGTGAATGTGTTTCCAGCTGGTTGCAGTTAGCACACTAGCATTTGCATCTTGGATTAACTGCAGTTTCTGGTCATTTTTCAAAGACACTCCAAAAACATTACTTTATCCTGAAGGTAAACAGAGGATGGATAAAACTGTGGCCAGGCTTTTTCTCTCCAGGAAGGATTGCAGCAGGCACATCAGCTTCAGATAATGAATCTGCCTTGTGCCACTGATGGTATTTAGGCCTTTGGTGACACTGCATCTGTGAGGACTCCTAACCTGTTGTTTTGATTCTTTAAGGGGAGTGTGCCCTAACTAAGAGGCCAGATGTGGCCTTCTTTTGCAGGTGGACAAACCACCCACCATAGAATCATAGAATCATAGAATCATAGAGTTGGAAGAGACCACAAGGGCCATCCAGTCCAACCCCCTGCCATGCAGGAACTCCCAGTCAAAGCATCCCCGACAGATGGCCATCCAGCCTCTGCTTAAAGACCTCCAAGGATGGAGACTCCACTACACTCCGAGGGAGTGTGTTCCACTGTCGAACAGCCCTTACTGTCAGGAAGTTCCTCCTAATGTTGAGATGGAATCTATTTTCCTGTAGCTTGCACCTATTGTGCTGGGTCCTGTTCTCTGGAGCAGCAGAAAACAAGCTTGCTCCCTCCTCAATGTGACATCCCTTCAAATATTTAAACATGGCTATCATATCACCTCTTAACCTTCTCTTCTCCAGGCTAAACATCCCCAGCTCCCTAAATCGTTCCTCATAAGGCATGGTTTCCAGTCCCTTCACCATCTTAGTTGCCCTCCTTTGGACACGCTCCAGTTTCTCCACATCCTTTTTGAATTGTGGTGCCCAGAACTGAACACAGTATTCCAGGTGGGGCCTGACCAAAGCAGAATAGAGTGGCACTATTACTTCCCTTGATCTAGATGCTATACTTCTATTGATGCAGCCTAGAATAGCATTGGCCTTTTTAGCTGCTGCATCGCACTGTTGACTCATGTTCAAGTTATGGTCTACTTGAACTCCTAGATCCCTTTCACACATAGTTTCATTCAGCCAGATGTCCCCCATCCTATATCTGTGCATTTCGTTTTTGCGCCCTAAGTGCAGTACCTTGCATTTCTCTGCATTGAATTTCATTTTGTTAGCGTTGGCCCAGTTTTCTAATCTATTCAGGTCATTTTGAATTTTGATCCTGTCTTCTGGAGTATTGGCTACTCCTCCTAATTTGGTGTCATCTGCAAATTTGATAAGTATGCCCCCAATTCTGTCATCCAGGTCATTAATAAAGATATTGAATAGCACTGGGCCCAGGACAGAACCCTGTGGGACCCCACTGGTCACTTCTCTCCAGGATGAAAAGGAGCCATTGTTGAGCACCCTTTGGGTGCGACCAGTCAACCAGTTACAAATCCATGTAACGGTTACCTTGTCCAGTCCGCATTTTGCAAGCTTGTTTGCAAGAATGTCATGGGGAACCTTATCAAAGGCCTTACTGAAATCAAGATATACTATATCCACAGCATTCCCTTCATCTATCAGACTGGTAATTTTATCAAAAAAAGAGATCAGATTTGTCTGGCAAGACTTGTTTCTCTGAAACCCAATAGAACCTTTCTTCTGCCAGAACTGAGTGCCATTTGTTGGCCCTCATCCAGTCTCTTTACTGATCCCAATTTAGCATTTATGGAAGAGATAATAATGCCGTAATAGCTGCATAGCCATTACTATAATCAGTTTTATCTTTTTCTTCTTCTTTTTAGGTTGTTTACGACAATAGCACACTTTATATTTTTGCTCCCACTGCATATAGCAGGGATCAGTGGGTTCAGAATTTGAAAGAAGGTAATTGCATCCATTCATGATATTTATATTTCAGTCTAGTCTACTGTATGTGCAGTGATTCTAATCTAAAAGGCTAGGAACTTTTTCATGTATACATACTAAAGAATGCTAATTTTTTTAATGCAGGAGAGTGTGGGAGTTATAGCCCAAAATTAGTGTTTTTCCTAATTCTGTAAATTGAATCCATTTTAAGAGAATAAAAGAACAAGGAAGGAGTTACACATGTTCACATGATTAATGAGCTATGGGAAATTATATTCACAATAGTTATTTTAAGAGCTTCATCAGGAGTTACTTCTCACGATACCTTGAGGAGAAATGTAAATCAGGAGCCTTTGCCATTGTATAGTTATAGCACTGTAATTCAACTTTAATGGCTGTGGTTCCATCTAATGAAATTCTGGGATATGCAGTTTAGGGAGGGATATTTAGAATTCTCTGGCAGGCAGAATTCATTCATTAATTAATTCATTATTCATTTATTCACACATTTATTTATTTATTCATTCATTAAATTTGTACTCTGCCTTATTTCCAGGATGGGTTCCAAGGTGGCTTCCAGGAGTTTAAAACAATATTAAATTTATATGTTATTTTGCAAAAATTAAAAAAAAAGAATTCAGTAAAACATTATTAAAGGCTATGATTACAACAGTTAAAAACAGATTTTAAATTAAATTACTAGTAAAAGATTTTTAAAAATAAGATTAAATAAAAAATAAATAATTCTCTTTACACTATCTCAGTTCTGCCACATATAAATGCCTTTTTCTGAGATCATTCTTTTCCATAGGGATGTAGTTCAGGGAGGAGGCAGATGAGTATAGCCCCCATGTAATTTTTCTTCAGTTCCCAAGTTGAGCATTTAGAAATACTGTCTAAAGAAGAGGGACAGACAAGGACTCTGTCTGCACAGGCCAAATAAAATTCCTCCTCCCCCATCCTCTCAAACAGGGAGAGTGGATGGCATATGGTCCTAACTCCGGTTCTGGTGCAGATAGACTGGACAACAGCCAGCCCATTCAGCACCAGAGCTGGGGTATAGCACCCTTAACACATATTTTATTATGTGTTAAGAGTGCTATACACCAGTTCTGTGCTGAATGGGCTGGCTGTTGTCCAGTGCTATTCACTCCAGAGATTCCCAGATGACCCAGAGCTCCCCATTACAACACCGGGCAGCTGTTTGCCATTCACTTGCTTTGAGGTCAGAATGAGATGGCCAGCCATGTGATGAAGGCTGGGTGCCTCGTTCTGACTTCAGAGCAAAGGAACCCATGATGGTAGTGGATGCACCAAAGGCAGAGAAGGATTCACCTACAAATAGAATGGAGGGCCTTTGTAATGAGGGAGGGCTGAGGGAGCTTTGGAGCCAAGATATTCTGGGCTGCCCCCATACCACTGCCAACAGGACCTAAGTCACCAAGGGAATGTTAACACAACAAATATGAGAGTTCTGTACAACAATGATTTTTAATACCGGTATGTCATTATCTGCAATGCTAGAAATTTGGAGACTGAAGGAAAATTTCACTAACGGGGCAAAGAATTCTTGTGGGAAGGGATAATCCACCCAGTCCACTCTCTCTATACATGTTACAAGGCAAAGATGAGGCCTCCAATTATATGTGATGTCTAATTCCTTGCTAAGGATTCTGATCTTTTGGTGTATGTTTTAAGAGAATTTTAGAAAACAGTGAGGAGACAAGCTCCATGTGCTCTAGGATGGTCAACTGTTTATTCAGTTTTAAAAAAGTCAAACACATTTCAGCCACAATGAGAAAAGATCTTCTTCAGGGGCTGGAAATAAATACAAATACATATAGATTATAAATATTAAAAAAAAACAACACTCAACATAAAAATACCCAATTATTATGCATACCCTTCCAAATAATTCAGTGGAGTTGTAAACACTCTCCAAAATATAGGACCATAGAGATTAAAGAGATCAGAATCTAGAGCATTTCTTTATATATTCATATTCCAGATAGACATTGAAAATGCATAACCATAACTAAATGATATGTCTTGGAATGAGACACAGGGACGTCTGATGCAATCTCTCCAAGTGATTACTCAGCCCTTTCATGTCATCGTTTCAGTCATGTATATACAGACGTTCTATTACAATCTTTCCTGTCTGTTACAGTCTTTCTCTGAAGGCACCAAGGATTTCGATTTTAGAATCTATTCCACCTCTTTTTTCTTTAAAATATATTCTTTGTTATTATAAATTATTTCTATTACCCAGAATTCAAAATCTGCTTTAGAATGTTGCATTTCTGCACAATGACAAACTAAAGGAGTTCCCACACTTCTGTTCTTTAGATTGGAGGGATACTCTCCTATTCTGTGTTTAATGAGTCTTGAAATCCTTCCCACATAAAGTTTCTTAAATGTGCATTGAATAGCTTA
>JAOEGL010000107.1:0-62387 GCA_034509955.1 Urosaurus nigricauda
CCAATCTCTGATATTGCAGTTTTCCATTTTCCATCCATAACTACTCCCCAGCTGTAGGAGTTGTTGTTCTTGTTGCGTGCCTTCAAACTTTTCTGACTGATGGCGATCTTAAGTTAAACCTATCCCAAGGTTTTCCTGGCAAGCTTCTTCAGAGGGACTTTGCCATTGCCATCATCTGAGGTCACTTTCCCAAGGCCGCCCAGTGGGTTTCATGGCTCAACTGGGAATTAAACCTTGGTCTCCAGAGTCATAGTCCAACATTCAAAGACTAAACCACGTTGGCTGTAGGGCTAGGACAGAATGAAGCCATGGCTAGTCAGGATAGTTGGACCCATCAATTGACTCATGATCCGTCTACCTCTCTTCTAAGACTGGTGGGGCAAACTGTGGCCCTGAAGAAGTTGCTGGAAAACCACTTCCATCTGATATTACATTGGCTGTGTTAGATCTGCCAGGAATACACTATGAGGAAACCTGAGACTCCCTTAGAAATCGATCACATCACATTGTGCAAAGGTGCTTTGAGACTTTTTGTTAGCATCACTATCTTTTCAGTTAACTAGATGAGTTAAGGATATATTGGATCCTGATGAGATGCTGGAATAGGGGAGAAAGAAAGAAAGAAAGAAACCAGCACCTCTGCTATGGGCCATTGGATTAAATACCAACCTCCTGTCTTCGGAGTTTGTGAAGCCATCTGCTGGGCTCATGTGGATGCTCAGGGACTCCCCTTCCAGCTTTGGCCTCATATCATTCAAGTCCTCCATCTCGTTCTCGGATCCAGATGATCTGTCCAGCTCTCTCTCCATGTTGAGGTCTGGCTCGCTAAGCATAGCCTGAAGCTGGAGAAACAAAGAAGCGTCAGTAAAATAGCTTTCAGAAGGTGCTACTCCACTGCTTAGCCTCTTACGCTTGG
The DNA here is from genome assembly GCA_034509955.1 of Urosaurus nigricauda. Taxonomy (NCBI): domain Eukaryota; kingdom Metazoa; phylum Chordata; class Lepidosauria; order Squamata; family Phrynosomatidae; genus Urosaurus; species Urosaurus nigricauda. The sequence goes on from JAOEGL010000107.1 coordinate 917, forward strand.
TGGCCCAAAGGAGAAACTATCCTAGGTTTGTTTTTTTTTGGCACGTTTTGTTCAGAGGAATTTTGTCATTGCCTTCCTCTGAGGCCGAGAGAGCGTGATTTGTCCAAGGTTACCCACATAGTTTTCCATGGCGAAGTGCAGATTTCAATCAACCCTCTCTTGGGCTTCAACAGATTAAAGTATTTCCCGCATGTTTGCAAGACTACCTCTGCCCCCATGGGAACTAGGAACTTAAATTTTATATGAAGGTATTTCAAGACTTCAGTGGCTTGGGAACCTATTGACTGCTTCCCATGTACCCATCTGCCTGAGGACTAAAATCATTTGAAGTGGGCCTCCTCCATGCTCCACCGGTGGGAGCTGTATATTTTAGGTGGATGGGAGAGAGGGCCTTTTTGTGTGGCAACCTTTAGGGGTCCAATTGGCACAACAACACCGATTTGATAATAACATGGCTTTTTGCAAGAGCTTTCCCAGTGCCACTGGATTGAATTCACACTTGTACATGTCTTTCGCTAATTTTTTTTTTAAACTCTCCTCAGCTCTTCTGTTTTAATCTGCCTTGTTTTTGGAAGATAGGTTTAACCTACTAAATTTCAATTTTGTTTTAATTCCGCAAAGACATCTGCTAGCTCCTCTAAAAGAAGTTGAAGCAAAAACTTTTGTAGACTTGGGCCCAGTACAGAGTTAGTACTAATTAGTAAGAATATAATATTTTTATTTTTTGTATCTCACCTTCTGCCTGGGCAATAAAGGTGGCTTACTTGAAATAAAACATTTTCTGGATAAAAATGAGAAACCCCCCACCCCCTTAAAAGAGAATTAAATACATTATAATATAAAAAGAAGAAAAACCATTGAAAAAACAACACAATATTAAAATTAAAACAGCGACTTTCTGGGGCCAGTACTGGATGGATTGGAGAGAACTCAGAATGCGTTGGAAATTAGGGCTCGGGAGAGTGGAGTGTCGGCATGCTCTGGGCTCTCCCGGAGCCACATTGGGCATGCGTGCATTGAGACGGTTCACGTGCTGATGACATGCCTTTTGCATCCTGTCCAAATGGCACAGCGCAAGAGATATCACCAAGCTACTCCAGGGTGCTTTGGGCATCTTAGGAACCGCGCGGAAAGCTGCTGTGTTTTGTGGCTCCTTTTTTGGAGCATGTTGTTGCCAGCACTGTGAGGTCGCCGTGGCAAGGATGCTGGGCAGAAAGGGGGGGGCGTCTCACCACTCCTTCCTGCCCATCTGTACAGCCCCTTGTTCTCCTTTCTCAGATGCATGGATCCCTCCTGAGCACCCTCTCACACCATGCATCAGTGGAAGGAGATCAAGTCCACAAAAGCTGATGCTACAACTTCTTTTGCAGGCACAAGACCTGGTCCAGCACCTCTTGGCTTCTCCGTTGAGTTTTCGGCACAACTCACCAAATAAAACATGCTTTTTCCCTTTCTGCTGCTATTGGATTTAATCCCCATTTGTGCATGTGTTTGGCTTCAAATTGTTTTAAAAAGGCTGGGGGCTCTTCTGTTTTAATTGGCCATATTTCTGAAAATAGGTTTAGCTCACTTAAATCACTCTTGTTTAAATTTACAAAGGGATCTTGTGGCACCTCCGAGATTTTCTCTTGCAAACGCTCTTTTGCCTCCTTCCTTTGCTTGACCGAATTCCTCATGGAGTCAAGCTGAGCTTGGAGCTGCTTCTCCTGTGACATTTTGACTGTCTCATTTGGCAGGATCTTTGGATGGGAAAATACACAAAAACAAAATAAAATTCCATATATATTTAAAGAAGTCCCCTACCAGAGCAAGGGAAGCAAAGGTAAGAAGGTGAGTTTCTGAACCTGATGTGAACATTATTTTTTTAGGGGGGGGGGGGCATGTTGTAGCTGACAGATCTTGGTTCACATGATCATGATGGTATTACTGGTTGTTTGTTTAGAATAGAAACTCCACAATGCATGATCTGTGATTGCACAGTTTTTCTCCCTCTCATTCTGAATTATTAAGTATAACAAGGAGAAGTAACAGTTCCATAAAGAAAACGATGCAATATACAAATAAATGAGTTTTGACAACGATCTCCAAATCAACTAAAAGATCAAAAGCCAGCAAGACAAATAATTTGGACCGGTGTACGATTCTTCAAATAGATGCAGCATTTTTAAAGGGAAATGTGCCTGTTTTTGCTTACATATGCATTGCAGATATCCCAAATCCCTAACAAAAAATTAGAGACTCAAATATTCCCTTGTATCTGTTACCTAGTTGTGTTTTTATTTTTCTTGGGAATTCACTTGCTATTATTATTATTATTATTATTCCTGTATAAAGGTGGTATTTAAATAAACCTGACTTGCCTCGTAAAATTCATGGCACAGCTCTCACTAAAGACAAAGGTCTGTTCCCTATTGTCTTAACCCCATAGTGGCTTCCATCCTAGTGGGACAGTGAATCCACATTCGTTCCCCTGACTCAGAAACCACTTCTCACCCATACAAACTTATACATTAAATGGCATCCCCATTGAAGTCGATGGGATATAGAACTGCAGGGTTAGGCTCTGAACTTGGCCACAAAGACAATGCAGCCAATTGCCTGGACCACAACGATCAGGAATTTCAATTATTGCTCCAAGCTAGTCTAGAAACTTTCTTTGGGGTGCAAGGAAGCAGTCAAATGAAATTTTAGATTTTCTTGAAGCAAAATTCCCCTACTAGGATCAATTTCTCAATCCGTTGGGAGAGGAGTGAAATATAAATGAAGATTTTATTATTTATTGACTATGCACAGGGGAGATTGAAAAGTGCTCATGAGGTGTGAGGTATAGATATTCTTTGCACCAGATGCAAACATCCTGCCCCAACTCAAACACCAAGGGCTTCTTTTGTACCTGGTCAGCTAGTGTCAGGTCGTGGTCAGATGGGATCAGCTGCCAGTTACTGTAGCCACACTTGTCCCTTTCCAGCATCACATGGGAGTCTCCCTCCAAGCCCTGGCTGAGTTCATGAAGGGCTGCTTCCACTCGGCAGGTTAGACAAAACCTGTCCATTGGACCAAAGAGGAAAAAGATGAGGTGGTGCCCCTTTGCCATATTGTGGCTTTTCTCCTAAGGCCAAGAACCTACTGGATAAAGTCTCCCAGACTCACTTGGCTCTATTCTTTGGGTCCTCCAGCACCCTCAAAGGATCTATATATCCGGTAGGGCCTTTGGTTTTGGACAAATTGGTAAAGGGATTTTTCTCCTTTTCCGGTCCATTGGCTGTAAAACATTTTTAAATAAATTTTATTGATTCATATTTGAATATAAATGATTACAAAACTGTGACATCTATAAAACATAAAGCATTTTTATCCCAGTTCCCATTCCTTCATAATTTTTTTGCATTCTTTCATTCACAGGTTTTTTTTTTCTCTACTTCCCTTCCCCCTAATTCCCAAAGAAATTTATCTAGATTACTATCTTATCTTTTTCTGTGGCATTGTATGACCACAGAAATATTCTTCTCTTACCTCCCGTGCTTATAACTTTAATCAACAACAACAACAACAAATCCTTTGAAGAGGTTTAAAGAATTGCTAAATCCAGATCAGGGTGCACATGGTAATATTACATAGTATTTTGCAACTTAGTAATCTTTTCTCTCCCTCCCCCCCCCCCCCCCCCCCCCCCCCGCGCATGATTTCCCTTTATTTATCCATGGATTTGTAAGCTTTCAAATTTTTTCCACAATTTACTGGAATTTCTACAGTTGAAACTAAACATCTTTATCACGATCAAATATTTTCACTTAGGCTTGTTGCCAAAGTTGCCACCTTCTCCCATTTCTGTGCCATAGACATCAATACCTTTTCCCATCCTTCTCTCCATTTGAAATTACTTTCATGTTTCAGTTTGGATGAGAATCAGTTTAATTCTATCATTTCCTATAGTTTAGCAAACCACTCTTCCATATCTATTTTCTTATCAATTTTCCAGTACCTGGCATAAAGAGATCTGGCAGCTGTTAACATTTAAAACACAGTTTTACAAAACTTTTTTTCTTGATCTTCCTGGGATATATTTAATAATATAACCTCACCTTCAAGTTTTAATTTGATTCCCAGAATATTATAAAATTTCCCTTTGTGTTTCTTTCCAAAATTTACAGGCTCTATTGCAAGACCACCACAAATGATAATAGGTTGTATTTCCAACATTCTCGCTTACCAGTATTATATAACCTAGTTATTTTATCTGGGATAGATGCCATCTATACAGAATTTGATCTTAGTTCTCCTTCACATTTTGGGATAGGGAGTATTTTAACCTTCTGTTCCAGGATTTCTCCCATTGTTCTAGTTCAATCACCCTCCAACAATTTGGCTCCCTTGAGATCATGTCATCTTTTACTATTTGATCCTCCGTCTTCCATTTTAGTAGCTTCTTGTATACTTTAGAGAGCATCTTTTGGTCTGATAACAATAAAATATCTTCCATGTTAGTATTCGAATTTCAGAACCCTCTTTGTTTCTTTTTATACCTCTTTGTTGGTTTTATACCTCTCATAGAGTTGTCTGTATAGAAACCAATTTATATTCCCATTTTCCTCTTTTAACTTTTCATAAGACAAAAAATGTCATATTTTTTCTTTATGAGGAGATGGAAAATCTCTTTCCTTTTGTTTTTTCGTACAGACCTTTAACATTCCACAATAATATTTGTAAATTCTGAGTTTGATGGCCCATTTACTCTGCTTTGCAAAAGCTTATTTACCTTTTGCTTTGCAACGCCTTTTCTTTTTCTTCTTCTTCCCACATTCTGGTGAGTCTGCTGTTGTTCTTATCCCCAATTCTTCATTCTCCTCTATTTCTTCATCCTGGCCTACTTCTAAATTTTTTTTTTTAAAAAAAAACAAAAGCATTAAGCACCTCCCAGCAAATGAATACACTTATACCTCAGCAAAAGTAAGTGAAGATCTTGATATAGGGTATATCAGGTCGAACTATCTTCATGCTTTATTCCCTGATTGCTCACCCAGAGGGACAGGATATAAATAAATATTTGTTCTTTTCATTGTAAACTTTTAAAAAGTTCCCTAGTAGTCAATTTGATGGCAGTTATCCATTTGTTTGCATCTTTTGTTTTTTGCAACCTCACTCTTCTTGGAATTTGCTGACATCTGCTGCGTTGGGGGAAATCATGGACCCAGGCAGCTCTCCTATGCTCAATGCAGCCCTGCATCCCCATTCAAATGCGAGGTTCCCTTCGCCAGAGGCTTCTGGAGAACACAATTTGCCATTTTTCTTCCTTCCAAAATGCTAAGGTGGGCAGAGGAGTGTTTCTGGTTTCCATTCCTCCATGGTCTAGAGAAAAGCATCCCCAGGCATTGCATACTCCTGGGCTAGCAGAGATGGTGCCAAGTGCAAGTTGGTAGCCCTCTTGGAGGAGAAAGTACAGCAGCTGGAATCCAGGGTAGCGACACTTCAGCATGTCAAGGAGCAAGAGGTTTTCCTTGACACAACGGAAGGAACGATCTTGGAAGGGGACCACACAGAGAAAGTCGCTGGGGGTGAGAAGGTCACTTCATCTACAGAGGAGGCAAACAGCTGGAGGAATGTCACACAGAGAAGCAGAGAAATCAGGGATAGCTGTAGGAGCTTGCAGCTACAGAATCGTTTCGAAGCCCTTTCACTTATCAAGGAGGATCAGGAAGAGCAGCACGGACAGACTTCAGGGACACAGCAGGAGAGCCTGGGAGTTCCATCGCAGGGAAGAGTTGCTGCTAAGCCTCAGAGGAGGCGCGTGGTTGTGGTGGGGGACTCCTTGCTGAGGGGTACAGAAGCAGTGATTTGTGGGCCCGACAAGATGTCTCGTGAGGTGTGTTGTCTCCCTGGGGCAAAGATCCGTGATGTTACGGAGAGGCTGACAAGACTGGTCAAATCTACTGACAAATTCCCCTTCCTTTTGGTCCACGTGGGAACGAATGACACAGCAAGACACAGCCTTCAGAATATCAGAAGGGATTACGAGGCTCTGGGGAAGAAGCTGAAGGAAATGGACGCACAGATTGTCATCTCGTCTCTTCTACCAGTAGAAGGGCATGGTCCAGGAAGAGAGAGGAAAATAGCAGATATCAACAACTGGCTCCGCAGATGGTGTCGCCGAGAACAATTTGGATTCTTGGATCATGGGCTGCGGTTCCATGAGGAGGGACTTCTAGCAAGGGATGGGCTACATCTCACGCCAGTTGGAAGAAACGTTTTTGCCAACAGTCTGAAGAATCTGATCAGGAGGGCTTTAAACTAAGTGATCTGGGGAAGGGAGACAGCAGTCTGGAAGGCAAAACAGCTAGAAAAAATAGTCAAACTGACATAGAGGGAAGAAGACAAACAGTGCAAGGACTCAACAAAAGGAGCCAAAAAAACATGCACAGGCATCAAGTAAAGGGGACACATGGTCTTAGATGTCTCTACACTAATGCACAAAGTATGGGAAATAAGCAAGATGAACTTGCACTCCTAGCACAACAAGGGAAATATGATATAATAGGCATCACTGAAACCTGGTGGGATGAGTCTCACGATTGGAATATAGAAATAGAGGGGTATAACCTTTTTAAGAGAAACAGGACAAACAAGAAAGGAGGAGGAATAGCATTATATGTCAAGGATATTTACACCAGTGAAGAGATCCAGGACATCAATACTGGAATCCAGGTGGAGAGCATCTGGATAAAAATTAAAGGAGAGGGAAACAACAGGGATGTTACTGTGGGAGTCTACTACAGACCGCCAAGTCAGACAGAGGAAATGGATGATGCCTTTCTAGAACAGATGACCACACAATCAGGAAGGAGAGATGTAGTAGTGATGGGGGACTTCAACTACCCGGATATTTGCTGGAAGTCAAACTCAGCGCCATCCTCAAGATCTAGAAAATTCCTCACTTGCCTTGAAGACAATTTCATTGTCCAAAAGGTGGAAGAGGCAACAAGGGGATCAGCTATTTTGGATCTGATCTTAACAAACAGGGAAGACCTAGTTGATGGGGTGCAAGTGGTGGGATCCTTAGGTGGGAGTGACCATGTTCTCCTGGAGTTTGTTATACAGTGGAAAGGTGAAGCTAAGCATAGTCAGACACGCATTCTAGACTTTAGGAAAGCTGATTTCAATAAACTTAGAGAAATACTGGGGGTGATCCCATGGTCAAGAATACTAAAAGAGAAGGGAGTTCAAGATGGATGGGAGTTCCTCAAAAGGGAGATACTAAAGGGACAATTTCAGACAGTTCCAATGAGGAAGAAAAATGGGAGATGTCTCAAGAAACCAGTATGGATGACTAAGGAACTTACAACTGAGCTAAGTTTTAAACGGAACATGTATAAAAAATGGAAAAATTGGGAAATCACCAAAGAGGAATTCAAACAAATAGCCAGCGCATGTAGGGATAAAGTCAGAAAAGCTAAAGCGCAAAATGAACTCAGGCTTGCTAGAGACGTTAAGAACAATAAAAAGGGCTTTTTTGGGTATGTCCGCAGCAAAAGGAAGAAGAAGGAAACAGTTGGGCCACTGCATGGAGAAGATGGCAAAATGCTCACAGGAGACAGAGAAAAGGCAGAATTGCTCAACACCTTCTTTGCTTCAGTCTTCTCAGGAAAGGCAAAGGGTGCCCAACCTAAGGATGATGGGGCAGAGGACAGAATAGGGGAATTTCAGCACAGAATAAGTAAGGAAACAGTACAGGAATACCTGGTTAATCTAAATGAATATAAGTCTCCAGGACCAGATGAACTACATCCTAGGGTATTAAAAGAACTGGCAAATGTAATATCGGAACCAATGGCAATCATCTTTGAGAACTCCTGGAGAACAGGAGAAGTCCCAGAAGACTGGAGGAGGGCAAATGTTGTCCCAATCTTCAAAAAGGGGAAAAAAGAGGATCCCAACAATTATCGTCCGGTTAGTCTGACATCAATACCAGGAAAGATTCTAGAGCAGATCATTAAGCAGAGAGTCTGTGAATATCTGGAAGATAATTCCATAATCACAAAAAGCCAACATGGGTTTCAGAGAAACAAGTCATGCCAGACAAATCTGATCTCTTTTTTTTGATAAAATTACCAGCATGGTAGATGAAGGGAATGTTGTGGATATAGTATATCTTGACTTCAGTAAGGCCTTTGACAAGGTTCCCCATGACATCCTTGCAAACAAGCTTGTAAAATGTGGACTAGACAAGGTAACCGTTACATGGATTTGTAACTGGTTGACTGACCGAACCCAAAGGGTGCTCAACAATGGTTCCTTTTCATCCTGGAAAGAAGTGACAAGTGGGGTGCCACAGGGTTCTGTCCTGGGCCCAGTGCTATTCAACATCTTTATTAATGACTTGGATGACAGTATTGAGAGCCTAGTTATCAAATTTGCAGATGACACCAAATTGGGAGGAGTAGCTAATACCCCAAAGGACAGGATCAAAATTCAAAATGACCTGAATAGACTAGAAAGCTGGGCCAAAGCTAACAAAATGAAATTTAACACAGAGAAATGTAAGGTCCTACACGTAGGGCGGAAAAATGAAATGCACAAATATAGGATGGGGGACACCTGGCTGAATGAGACAACATGTGAAAGGGATCTAGGAGTCCAAGTAGACCACAAGTTGAACATGAGTCAACAGTGTGATGCAGCAGCTAAAAAGGCCAATGCAATTTTAGGTTGCATCAATAGAAGTATAGTGTCTAGATCAAGGGAAGTAATAGTGCCACTCTATTCTGCATTGGTCAGGCCCCACCTGGAATACTGTGTCCAGTTCTGGGCACCACAATTCAAAAAGGATGTGGAGAAACTGGAGCGGGTCCAATGGAGGGCGACTAAAATGGTGAAGGGTCTGGAGACCTTGCCCTATGAAGAACGCCTTAGGGAGCTGGGAATGTTTAGCCTAGAGAAGAGAAGGTTAAGAGGTGATATGATCGCCCTGTTTAAATACTTGAAGGGATGTCACATTGAGGAGGGAGCAAGCTTGTTTTCTGCTGCTCCAGAGAACAGAACTCGGAACAATGGATGCAAACTGCAGGAAAAAAGATTCCACCTCAACATTAGGAGGAACTTCCTGACAGTAAGAGCTGTTCGACAGTGGAACACACTCCCTCGGAGGGTGGTGGAGTCTCCTTCCTTGGAGGTTTTTAAGCAGAGGCTGGATGGCCATTTGTCGGGTATGCTTTGATTGGGAGTTCCTGCATGGCAGGGGGTTGGACTGGATGGCCCTTGTGGTCTCTTCCAACTCTAAATTTCTATGATTCTATGATTCTATGAATTGTACAAACACAGGGACATATTTGGCATAATTTCTGCCAGTTGAAGGATCACAACTTAGTAACACAATTGTGGAACCTGAAATCTCAGCCAAGGAACCAACCTGGAAATTCAAATGGGTATTGGGGAGGTTGCTACAAACCTCTGCCACATAGAGCTCCAAAGCCTTCTCCACCAGATGGCTGAAGGAGCACAGGTCCTTTATTTACCTTCTCTGGGGTTGTCGTGGGTCACCTGCACTTCACTTTCTTTCATGACAGACACACAGCTGTTATGAGCCACGGATTTGTCTTCCAGTAAAGACTCTTGGGAGACGGACTCGAGGCTGGAGCTGGTAAAGGAAATAACCAGGATGCTTAATGTCCTGGGATGGGGCACTGGGATTGGGCTAGATTTGCCAAGAATCCACTATAGGGGAATCTGCGAGTCCCTTTGTATTAGATCCCATCACCCCATCCAAAGGTGCTTTGAGACTTTCTTTAGCATTATTACATTTTAATTAACAGGATGAGTTAAAGATACATTGGATCCTGACAAAGATGCTGGAATAGGGGAGAAATAAAGAAAGAAACTGGCACCTCTACCTTGGGCCCTTGAAATAAATACCAACCTACTGACTTCTGTTCCTTCCATTTGGTTATTTTGGATGCTCTTGGGCTTCCATTTAAACTTTGGACTCTTTAAATATTTTGAGTAATCTGTCTTCCTTTCCTCTCCAGATGATTTATCTGTCTTCCTCATCATTTGGAGGTCTGAGCCTGTAGAAATGAAGAAGTTTCATTGGCCTGAGCCTGTAGAAACTAAGAAGGCTGAGGAAGATGGCTTGCAGAAGTTGCTGCTCCACTGGTTACACTCCCAGGTACAATTTGCTCCCTGGTTAAAGAGAAATACCTGATCTCATGGGATCGTAATATTCTTGCAATGTTGTTGGCATGTGCCTTCAAGTCTTTCTCTATTTTATGTTTTGACATAATTGATTCATAGGAGGTTTGTCATAGGCCACCACCACCATATAACTGTGGATGAAAAAACCCACCAGCCACTATGCCTACGAAAACAAAATTAGGGCACCTTCCTGGAAGGATTTTTCTTGGACTGCTGCCCAAGTGCTATGTCTTCTGTGAAAATGTATAACCATTATGTTTTTAAGGAGCAAAACTGTGAATAAGCATGACCAGGAAAGAGGTGCATCAATTTTGGGTGAAGAAGGTGGAAAGATTTACCTCCTTCTCTCTTATTGCTTGATCTTGGGGTCATTTAGTGGAAATGGCAAATTCAGGCCAGAGAAAAGAAAAAACAAAATCACAATTAGCCGATTTTCTTCTTTCCAAAATGTTAGGGTGGCCAGAGGAGTATTTGTGGTTAACATTCCTCCATGGTCTACAAAAGAGCAACCCCAGGCATTGCACACTCCTGGCTTAGCAGAGATGGTGTCAGTTGTGGAAACACAGGTACATATTTTGCATAATTTCTGCCAGTTGAAGAATCCCAACTTAGCTGGCATAGAAACACAACTGGAGAACTTCAAAGCTCAGCCAAGGAACCTACCTTGAAATTCAAATAGGTATCTCTGGAGGTTGCTCCAAACCTCTGCCATATAGACCTCCAAGGCCTAATCCACCAGCAGGCTGAGGGAGCATAGGTCATTTATTTACCTTCGTACGGTACAAAGAAGTTCTCAAGATACTTAGTCAAAGGTGTCATTTCAGCCGCAAACTTCTCCTCAAGCTCATCTTCTCTGGCGACAGACTCAGGAGGGAAGCTGGGAAAGGAAACAACCAGGATGCTGAGTGTCCTGGGATGGGGCACTGAGCAGTCCTACCTCCTGCAGCCTGTCCCTCCAACCATTCAATAGAGTCACAGATCCCACCCTGGATCCTTGGATGTTGCACCTCTGGTTTTTGAAAATACTAGAAAAAACTAGAAAGTTGCTTCTGATTTCCTCTAAAACGCTTTGGGACAACTAAAAACAGAATGATTAGGTGACCTTCCATGCTCTCCTTGAACATCTCCTGCCAAAAAGTTAAACAGAAAAGTTTAAGATATCCCTCACTGCAGTAGTTTTACAGTACTTATTCTTACTTTGAAACCCCTCTTTAAAAAATTTGTTATTACTCTTAGCTCTTGTGCTCTGATTTTTCCCCGATATTATGAATTGTTTCATACAATTCCTTCTCGTATCTTTCAGTAATATTCGGTGTTCCTCCCTCTATTTGTGAATTGTCCAGAGTCCTTCTTTGGGGGAGGGGGAGGGAGGAGAATAGAAGTAAAGGTTTCTATCACAACAGTAAATTCAATAACAGCAGCAGTGCCTAATGAAACCAGATTCTCAGCATATCCCAATATATCGAAAGGCACTAGCCGCTTCATGGGAACTCCAAACTTCATGAAGGACTTAATTAACGTGTAGTGTTAAAAGAAAAAGGTGGCAAGAGCTATCGGAGATCTCCACCAAATCCATGCCTACCTCTCTTCTAAGACAGCTTGGGCAAATGGTGGCCCTGAAGAGGTTGTTGGCTAAGAACTCCCAGCTGATATTACAAAGGCTGTGTTACATTGCCAGGAATCCAAGATGGGGGAACCTGTGACTTCCTTAGAATTATATCACATCACTCTGTGCAAAGGTGCTTTGACATAGTTTTTTAAGCATTATTATATTTTAATTAACAGGATGGGTTAAGGATACATTGGATCCCGACAGAGATGCTGGATCGGGAAGAAATAAAAAAAGAAACAGCTACCTCTGCCTTGGGCCCTTGGATTAAATACCAACCTCAACCCTTCGTATTCTTCCATTGGGTCATCTTCGATGATCTGGGATCTCCAGTGCTGGAAGTTTGGACTCTTGATATCTGGCAAGTCATCTGTCTTGCTCTCTACTCCGGATGAGTTGTCCATCTTGTTCAACCCTTTGAGGTCTGAGCCTGTAAAAATGAATTAGTTGCATTGGCCTGAGCCTGTAGAAACTAAGAAGGGTCAGGAAAATGGCTTGCAGAAGGTGCTACCCCACTGCTTAGCCTCCCAGGTATCATTTGCTCCATGGTATAAGAGAAATACCTCATCTCATGGGATTGTCACAATCTTATAAAGTTGCTGGAGTGTGACTTCAAGTTTGTTTCCTATTCATGGCAGCCCAAGGGGAAACTATCCTATCTTTTCTTAACAAGATTTGTTAATAGGAGGTTTGTCATAGACCACCTCCACTGTCTAACTGTGCATGAAAAAACCCACCAGCCTCTATGCCTAGGAAAACTAGTTTAGGGCACGTTCCTGGTAGGATTTTTCTTGGACTGCCACTCAAATAATATGTCTTCTGTGAAAATGTACAGCCATGAATAAGCATGACCATGAAAGAGATGCATCAATTTCTGCATGGGGTGGAGAAGGTGGAAGCAGATACAGTTTTCCTCCTTCTCTCTTATTGCTTGATCTTGGGGTCATTTAGTGGAGCTGGGAAATTCAGGGCAAAGAAATGGAAAAGAAAAATCACAATTTGCCATTTTCTTTCCAAAATGTTAGGGTGGCCAGAGGAGTTTTTGTGCTTTGCATTCCTCCATGGTTGTTTACAGAAGAGCATCACCAGGCATTGCACGCCCCTGGGTTGGTAGAAATGGTGTAACTTGTAAAAATACAAGTTCATATTTTGCATAATTTCTGTCAGTTGAAGAATTCCAACTTAGCTGGCACAGAAACACAACCGAGGAACCTGAAACCTAGCCAGGAAACCAAGCTGGAAAGTGAAAAAGAGCTATAGTGCAGGTTGTTCCAAACCTCTGCCACATACACACACACCCCAAGCCTAATCCAGCAGCCGGCGGAAGGATCACAGCTCCTTTATTTACCTTCTCCTTGGTTTTGTGTCACATCCTCTTCTATATTGATCATGGCCGATTTACAGCTGTTCTCCCCCAAAGGTTTCCGATCAGCCTCCACCTTGTCCTGCACCTCAGCATCCCGGGTGACAGACTCAGGACTGGAGCTGGGAAAGGAAACAACCAGGATGCTGAGTGTCCTGGGATGGGGCACTGAGCAGTCCTACCACCTGCATTCTGTCCATGCAGGCGTCCCTGCCTCTAAATATTTCCAAGGTAAAGAACAACCCTGGATGCTTGGATGTTGCACCTCTGGTTTCTGAAAACACCAGAAGTAACTAAAAAGTTGCTTCTGATTTCTTCTAAAACTCTTTGAGACAACTAAAGACACAATCATCAGGAGACCTTCCATGCTCTCCTTAAACATTTCCAGCCAAAAAGTGAAAAGAAAACTTTAAGATATTCCTCACTGCAGTAATTTTACACTACGTTTTCTAACTTTCAAACACTTCTAAATCTTTTTATTATTATTCTTAGCTATTGTGCCCTGACTTTTTCTGATGTTTTTTATAGTCTCGTGCCATTCCATCTGCTATCTTTGAATCGTATTGGGTCTTCCTGGCTCGAATTGTAAATTTCCCAGAGTACTGTTTTTTGGGGGAGGACTGGAGTGGAATAGAAGTAAAGGTTTCTATCACAACAGTAAGTTCAATAACAGCAGCAGTTCCTAATGAAACCCGCTACCCAGTATCTTTGAAAATACCCAAAGGCACTTGTCGCTTCAAGGGAATGCCAAACTTCATGCAGGACTTAATAAACTTGTGGTGTTAGAAGAAAAAGGTGGCAAGAGCTATCAGAGATCTCCACCAAATCCATGCCTACCTCCCTTTGAAGACAGCTGGGGCAAACGGTGGCCCTGAAGAGGTTGTTGGCTAAGAACTCCCAGCTGATATTACAATGGCTTGGGTCTAACATCTCAGGGACCGACTCTCCCTGTATGCACCCCCCCCCCACGCACACACACTTCGATCCTCTGGGAGGAATCTGTTGCAGCCTGTGAAAACTAAACTGTCGCAGACCTCCTGGAGGACTTTTTCCGCTACCCCTCGCAAGCTTTGGAATGGTCTGCCGGTTGAAATGCGACTTATAACATCGCTTGATTGCTTTAAATAAGCTCTGAAGATGCATATCTTCCGGCAGGCATTTCCTGAAACCTCTTAGATCCCGGCTCCAAAACTGGATCTATCAATCCAACCTGACCCCTTGCTTGGTGCTATCTCATTCCTCAATTAAGAACTGTCGAAGATGAATTATGCTTTTAATTTTGTCGTGGTTTTAAATCATTGCTAATTTAATTTATTTTTAAGAGATGGGTGGTTAGGAATGGGTTGTTGATAAATTTTAATTCTGCATGTTTTAATCTTGTTGTACTCCGCTCCAATCGTGTCCTATAGAGCAGTGGGCGAGAAATAATAATAATAACAACAACAACAACAACAACAACAATAATAATATTGGCTGTGTTACATTTGCCAGGAATCCACTACAGGGTAACCTGAGACTCCCATCACCCCATCCAAAGGTGCTTTGAAACTTTCTTTAGCATTATTATATTTTAATTAACTGGAAGAGTGAAGGATACATTGGATCCTGACATTGATGCTGGAACAGGGGACAAATAAAGAAAGAAACAGGCACATCTTCCATGGGCCCTTGGATTAAATACCAACCTCCTGATTTCGGATCCTTCCTCTGGGTTATTTTGGATGCTCTTGGGCTTCCGTATGAACTTTGGACTCTTTATATATTTTAACCAGTCTGTCTTCTTCTCTTCTCCAGATGACTTTTCAATCATGCTCATCACATTGAAGTGTGAATCTGTGGAAACGAATCAGTTTCATTGGCCCGAGCCTGTAGAAACTAAGAAGGGTCAAGAAAATGGCTTGCAGAAGGTGATACTTCACTGCTTAGCCTCCCAGGTATCATTTGCTGTATGGTATAAGATTGTGGTATCATTTGTTTCATGGGATTGTGATATTCTTACAATGTTGTTGGGGTGTGCCTTGAAGTCTTTTCCTATTCATGGTGGCCCAAGGTGAACCTATCTTATGTTTTCTTGGCACGATTTATTCATAGGAGGTTTGTCATAGGCCACCTCCACTGTATAACTGTGGATGAAAAAACCCACCAGCCTCTCTGCCTAGGAAAACCAGTTAAGGGCACGTTCCTGGGAGGATTTTTCTTGGACTGCTGCCCAAGTAATATGCCTTCTGTGAAAATGTACAACCATTGTGTTTTTTAAGGAGCAAAACTGTGAATAAGCATGACCATGAAAGAGGAGCATCAATTTGTGAATGGGGTGGAGAAAGTGGAAGGAGATACAGTTTTGCTCTTTCTCTCTTATTACTTGATCTTAGGGTCATTTAGTGGAGCTGGGAAAATCAGGACAGACAAATGAAGAGCCAAAATCACAATTTGCCAATTTTCTTCCTTCTCAAAGTATTAGTGTTGCCAGAGGAGTGTTTGTGGTCTACATTCCTCCATAGTCTAGAGAAGAGCATCCCCAGGCATTGCACACCCCTGGGTTAGCAGATATAGGGGCTTTACACACCTCCCAAAAAGGGCGGTCTGGCGATACCTCTTTTTAGTCCGAACCTTAGTCACAGCAACTGCACTGAGTGACAAAGGTGCGGACAAAAAAAAAAGGAGCCCCAAAAAGCGGGCTTGTGACTTCAGAAAAATCAGAAAAAGCACTATAGGGCGCCTCTATTACATCACAGCTGCACAGCGGCAGATAGCAGCTGCGCATGCTCTCTATACGGCGCTGTGCAGCTGCGATGCCCTCATAATGTGCTAGGGTCAATGGGTGTGTATATGCTCTACCCCAAGCCAACTCTAGCACATGACGAGAAACATCAGTTTCGGTCCTTAATGTCAACTGTGAAAACACAGGTACATAGTTTGCATAATTTCTGCCAGTTGAAAATTTCCAACTTAGCTGGCACAGAAACACAATTGGGGAACCTGAAAGCTCAGCCAAGGAACCAACCTGGAAAGTCAAATAGGTATTCAGGAGGTTGCTTCAAACCTCTGTCATATAGACCTCCAAGGCTTAATCCACCAGCAGGCTGAGGGAGCATAGATCATTTATTTACCTTTGTATGGTACAAAGAAGTTCTGAAGACACTTAGTCAAGGGTGTCATTTCAGCCTCAAACTTCTCCTCCAGCTCATCGTCTCCGGTGTCTGACTCAGGAGGGAAGCTGGGAAAGGAAACAACCAAGATGCTTAGTGTCCTGGGATGGGGCACTCGGCAGTCCTACCACCTGCAGCCGGTCCATGCAGGCTTCCCTCCAACCATTCAATAGAGTGACAGATCCCACCCTGGATGCTTGGATGTTGCACCTCTAGTTTTTGAAAATCCTAGAAAAACTAAAAAGTTGCTTCTGATTTCTTCTAAAACTCTTTCGGCCAACTAAAGCCCCAATGTTCAGGAGACCTTCCATGCTCTCCTTGAACATCTCCTGCCAAAGAGTTAAACAGAAAAGTTTAAGATATTCCTCACTGCAGTACTTTTACACTACTTATTTTTACTTTGCAACCCTACTCGCCCTGAAGAGGTTGTTGGCTAAGAACTCCCAGCTGATATTACAATGGCTGTGTTACACTTGCCAGGAATCCACTATGGGGGAACCTGTGACTCCCAGTGTCTTAGATGCCATCACCCCATGCAAAGGTGCTTTGAGAATTTCTTTAGCATTATTATATTTTAATTCACAGGAAGAGTTAAGGATTCTTTGGATTAAATACCAACCTCAAGCCTTCGTATTCTTCCCTTGGATCCTCTTTGATGATCTGGGACCTCCATTTCTGATAGCTTGGACTCTTGACATCTGGCAAGTCATCTGTCTTGCTCTCCGCTCCAAATGATTTATCCATCTTGCTCACCCCTTTGAGGTCTGAGTCTGTAGAAACGAAGCAGTTGCATTGGCCTGAGCCTGTAGAAACTTGGAAGGGTCAGGAAGATGGCGTGCAGAAGGTGGTACCCCACTGCTTAGCCTCCCAGGTATCATTTGCTCCATGGTATAAGAAAAATACCTGATCTCATGGGACTGTGGTACTCTTACAGTGTTGTTGGGGTGTGACTTTAAGTCTTTTCCTATTCATAGTGGCCCAAGGGGAACCTATCTTATGTTTTCTTGATAAGATTTGTTAATAGGAGGTTTGTCATAGGTTACCCCTATCGTATAACTGTGGATGAAAAAAACACCCAGCCTGTATGCCCACTAAAAGGAATTTAGGGCACTTTCCTCAGAGGATTTTTCTTGGACTGCCACCCAAATAATATGTCTTTTGTGAAAATTTACAACCATTGTTTTGTTTAAGGAGCAAAACTGGGAATAAGCATGACCATGAAAGAGGTGCATCAATTTCTGCATGGCGTGGAGAAGGTGGAAGGAGAAAGAGTTTTCCTCCTTCTCTCTTATTGCTTGATCTTGGGGTCATTTAGTGGACCTGGGAAATTCAGGACAGACCAAATCAAAACAAAAATCATAAATCATACAATTCATGTACACTGTTACAGACTATGGCTTCCATGTTATTTGTCGTTGAATTTCCTCCAGGTTTTCTTCGATGGTGCTGGAGCCCAGTTCCAAGATAGAGTTAGCACCACAGAAAGTTCAGACTAAAAGACAGAGCAGATTCGCCAACCCACTAACATGGAAATCACATCTATTGCTGTCTTTCTTTTTATTTTTTTAATGATATTTTTGATTGATATTTCCATACTATAACAGTAAAATCTTGTATTGAACATTACATCTTATATCAACTGTGTGCGTATACAATAAATTTAACCACCAGATATCAAATAATAGGTGGGTTAACGATTGAAATCAAATAGAAACTTGATATAGTAGAAACAATATAGACATATGTATATGTACACATACACCCGTAAACATATATATATATATATATATAAACATAAACATATGTATACATGTCCATGTACCCATATATATATATTATCGGTTGTTACTGAGATAGAAAAAGAAAATAAAAGTTAGGATATTTGTTATTCTTATATACAATTACAACTTCTTTATCTGTATCTTAAGGCAAGCAGGTCATCATTGGAAAAATATAAGCATTAAAACCATGCGGTAACTCCATCCTTCCATTTCTCCTCATAATCTTGAATAGGTTTCCCTGATAAATACATTGATAGTCTGTCCATGTTCCATAGTTCAGCTACCCTTAACTTCAATTCATCTATGCAAGGCATTGTGCTAGATTTCCAGTGTCTAGCCAGCACCATTCTGGTGTCAGAGATCATATATAAGATCACGCATATTTGGTTTTGAGACAATTTTGATTGGATTTTTGCTACTATATGTAATAAAAATACTTCTGGAATGAGTGGAATATTTAATCTTAGTACTGATTTCATTTCCTTGTGTATTTTTTGCCAAAACTTTTAAATTAATTTACATTGCCACAAGACATGATTGTGCCGATTTTATCTTTACATTTCCAACATTTAAAATCTAGGTTTTTGCTCTATCACTGCCTGTGTGATATATCTGCAAGCAATTGTCCTTCAATTTCCTAATTCCCTCCCAGTTAATACTTGTAGACTGTCCTTTGCAGATCTTTGAGAACTAACTGCCAACCGAAGCAACAGCATCATCCTTTTCTTTTACTATCATGTGTACGTTTTACAAATGCTTTTGTTAATTCTATCTTTTGTACTCTAAGCCACCTTGAGACCCACCCATTGGAGAAAGGGGGAATGAAATTTAATAAAGAACACAGTCCTATAGTTCAATGAACGTACCAAATTAATGAGTGAATACAGATGCTTTCAGATGAGATCAAGCCTTCAAGAAGCGGGAGTAGGGTCCACTGAAAGAAAGACTGGACTCAAAACACTCGCATCCAGTAGAAAATAGGCAAAGCCACCAAGAGAAATGCCTCTTGTCTTGAGGTCTCTCCACCTCCTCTCAGCCTCAACTGACTCAACAGCCACCTTGGCGAAGATTCTCAGTTGTTTCCATGGAAACCAAACAAACAAACACTCTCCATTCTGCATGGTCCCATAGGACCACTTCTCCATGAGGTCCAAATTCATGGGTTACATTTATCATAATAGGATGATTTCAATTGATTTTTAAAATTTCACTCTTTTTACCTGACTCTGTTGGTGATCCTATTTGGATCCTACTGAGCATATAGATGAAATGAAATAATTATTGGTATCAGAAACTGGAAAAGCTGACTCCCCCACCAAGAGAAAGGCAACATTTAAGTGAAATCATGATTATATTTATGAATATTACAAGTTGACTCTCCCATATACAAAAAGGCTTGGGACTAGAATTATTTTGAATTTCGGGGTTCTTCAGCTTTTGAAATCATTGCTTCAACATAATAAGATATCGTGGAAATGGGGCTCAAGTCTAAGCATGATATTCAGTTATGTTTTATGTACACCTTCTGCACATAGCCTGAAGGTGAATTTTATACACATTACATTAATCAGTCAGTCAGTTAGTTAGTTCGTTTCTATGCTGCTTTTCTCCCAGGCCTGGAGCCAAGACGGCTAATAATTTTGTGCATGAAATAAAATTTGTTTACCTTGAACTATCAGAAAACAAAGATGTCATTTTCTCTGTCACCCCTATTGATAATTTTGGATTTTGAAATAGTTTGGATTTTGGAAACTTGTATTACATAAACAACAGAATGATTTATTTGTGTTTTTGGCTGTCCACAATACCCCCATGTCCTTGAGTGCGTTCCATAGCTTTTCAGGATCTATACAGTCAAATGCTTTGCTATGGACTATAAACCACATGCTGATCTTTTCCCCTTTGAATTCAATGTGGAGGGTGGTGGTTAGTACAGGTAATCCCAAAATCTGCATAAAAAACAATCCACCTTTAGTTCTGTTTCTGGACTCTAAGCTGTTTTTGGACTCCAAGCCCTGACTTCTGCAATCCTCAAAGAAAATCCAATTTCACATTTATTCATTTATTTAATTTTTATTCCACGTTTCTCCGAAAGAGGAGCCAAGGCGGCTTCATTACACAAACACATGCACACACACAGAGTTGCCCCTTTAAACTTGTCGGGGATCTGTTCTGGACCCCCCCCCCCCCGTGAGTTCAAAATCTTGTGCATATTCAAGCACATAGGCTTGAATGGGATGTGCATGAAGGTGGAGTGCACACCACATACATGCTCCATTGAGAGGTTCCCCCTCTGTGATGGTATATATATATATATTCAGCTGGTTATTTTTCTTCCTGTTTCTTCCATATCACCCATTTGTTGGCCTTTCACAGGCTTGGACCCAGACCATTAGAAAGGCTTGTATCGAGAACATTTGAAAGACCATGGGCTTGTCTGATTAAAATTTCTCATTCTAGCTGGTAGGAATATGATCCGTACTCACATGATTTGCAGGAGTTACGGCTTTTTGCAGTGTCCCCCTCCAAAAAAATCTGCTTAAACTCTGGAGAAAAACTCTGGAGGAGAAACAAGTGGCTGTCCATCTGTTTTGCATGGATTTGGGTAGCTGTGCATTTTCAAGAGAGGGAGAGAGAGATGCAGGAAATATGTGCAGGAAAGTGAAGAATTAAACGTCAATGTGAATGAGGAAAAATCTACATCAATTTACATAATACACTTACATGTAGACTAGCCCATACCTCCCGATCTGAGTGTGCCCAAATTTTAAGGTCTTCATGGGAGGGCTTTCTCTTCGTCCCACCACCATCACAAATCTGCCTAGTGAGGACATGGGAGAAGGTCTTCTTGGTGGCTGCTCCCAAGCTGTGAAACCCCCTCCCCTGGGAGGTTTTGTTGATCCCCTCTCTGCTCTCTTTCTGGGGACAGCAAAGACTTTTTTATGAGCCTGTGTGGCCTAGTGGTTTGAGTATTGGACTACGACTCTGGAGGCCAGGGTTCAAATCCCAGCTCAGCCACGAAAACCACTGGGTGACTTTGGGCAAGTCACTTGCTCTCAGCTTCAGGGGAAGGCAATGGCAAACCTCCTCTGAACAAATCTTGCCAAGAAACCCTTATCAAAGGGTCACCATAAGTCAGAAATGACACAAAAGGACACAACAACAACAACAACAACAACAACTCCATTTTTAAGTTCTTCAAGGGAGGGATTTCTCTTGGTTCTCACCATCATTCCAGCCCTTTCATATGAGGACATGAGAGAGGGCTTTCGTGGTGGCTGCTCCCAAGCTATGAAATGCTCCCTTCAGTTGGCCTTCTCTCTGATCTCTTTCTTAAATCTTTGGTTCTTAAATCATGTGGCAAGAGAGTGTTTTGAATGTAGTATATGGTGCTTTATTAAATTATGATTTTGTTTTTTGTTGTTGTGTTCCTTTAAGTCATTTCCAAGACGAACCTATCATGGGGTTTTCTTAGCAAGATTTGTTCAGGGCAGGTTTGCCATTGCCTTCCCCTCAGGCTGAGAGAGTGTGACTTGCCCAGGGTCACCCAGTGGGTTGCATGGCCAAGCTGGGAATTGAATTCTGGTCTTCAGAATCATCTCTCAAACAACTACACCATGGGATTTCGATGGCCTTTAACTATGTACATGTGAATACATTTAGGTGTTCATAGGATACTGTAATTTAAAGTTATAATTTTAATTTTCCTCATTATTTTTGTCACAACTATTGTGATTACATTCAGTGATATATGGCAATTACAATTTATGAGTAACATTAATACCAAAAAACAAAAAAACTCAAACCATTACAGTAGGCCCTTGGTATCCACTGGATTTTAGTTCCAGGACACCCATGGATACAAAATGGCAAAAACAAGGTTTGCTTTGGGAATTCAAGATATTTTTGAATATTTTCAAGGCTTTGATGCTTGAATCCATGGATAAAGCATCCTTGGATACGGAGGGGTGACTGTATCATTAGTGTCAGTAGCTTATATATTAGGGATAATAACTAGTTTTAAGTTGGAGATCAACATGATGCTTTTTTTCCTCCCATAGTATTTCTTGGGAACCCCAGCATTACCAAGGATTACTAGGACCCCCCCCCCCATAGATCAGTGGATGCACAAGTCCCATTACATACAATGGCATAGTGAAATGGTGGATATAACATGGCATTCCTTGGCTATCAAAAGAGCAGCAAGGCTTTACTTGAAAATGATTAAACAGTTCAGGAGAACGGAAGCTGTGTTTAGATGCTACAATACGAGGCCCCTGGGGCTAGAAGCATATAGGCAAATTCTATCTTGATAGTTAAAGGCATGTATATGTATGTATATATCAGTGTTATGGTTTGGCAAAAATTCCTTATTCTTGACAACTGATGTGGATGAAGAAAACTTTGAAGAACGCTGGCATGATCTCTTGCCCAAGGAATCAATGGAATGGTTGAAGTTAACACTCGTAGCACTCTTGCTAAGAACATTGTTTTCACTGTGTAATATTTTCAATATTTTCAAGCCGTGGGTGGTCAGCTCTGTTGATTAAAAAAAAAATCCATGGTTAGAGTGCTGACTGTGGTAAGGATTCTGTATGGTGTGATATGGGAGGCAGTCAAGGAAATGGGGTGACACCATGAGTTACCGCACCAAGTGATGCCAACTCTAGTATTCCCACTGGTCGCAGGTTTTGTCACTGAAGTTTTAGAGAATGGGAAACTACTAACCTGGCAACCCTATACCCAAATGCTGGGTGCCAGGGATAGTTTGAGCAGAACCATTTATATTAGGGTGACATCTTTCTTAAATTTTCAAGAGGCTAAAGGAACCTCCAGCCAAAGCATCGGGGCAGAAAAGTCACTTTGCTTTGTGGGGATCTGTTGTGTAACATCCCACTTCTTTCATTAAAGCGGTGCCTCTTAAATGTAGCTTAGAGGCCCATTAGTCTCAGGAAGAATTTGAAATAAATTATATATTCTATGACACAGAGTTTATTGTCTGGGAGGGATGGGCAGGATTTCTCTTTAAAACAGCATTAGGATATAGGCCTTCCTGGATTTAAATATTTCTGAGTTGCTAAATGCAACGGTGATGTCATGGGATTTCAAGTCAACTCCATCATTGTCCTAGAGTTTTGTTACAAGAGTGATTCAAAGGATAGAATCACAGGCTACATCTGCACTGCAGTTTGATATCCCTTTAACCTCCATGGCTCCATGCTATGAAATTCTGGGATTTGTAGGGTTTTTTGGCACCAGAGCTCTCTGACAGAGAAAGCTACATGTCTCACAAAACGACATTTCCCAAAATTCTATAGCATAAAGCTAAGGCAGTTAAACTGGATGATTTCTACAGTTTGGATGCAGCCACAGAGTTCGTAAAGAGCATGGAATCAGTGGAGGAACTCCAGAGCAGCCCCAGCAGGAGCTGTCTAGCCTCTCTTTGAAGATGCTTAGTTGAGCATTGGACTATGACTTTGGGGAACAGGGTTCGGATCCCTGCTCACCTACGAAACCCACTGAGTGACCTTGGGCAAGTCACACTCTCTCAGCATCAGAGGAAGGCAACAGCAAACCCCCCTTTGAAGAAACTTTCCAATAAAACCCTGTGAAAGGTTCACTTTAGGGTCACCATAAGTCGGCAATGATTTGAATGCACACAACAAGAAGAACCATTAACTAAAGGAATGGAGCTGGCTGCAGCTCTCCAAAGTCTTTAGTGGAGAAAGGTATTTCTTGGTGCGACCTGGTCATTCCACCGCTTGACTCTTCAGCATGCAAAACGTGTGCGTTTGCCACCGAGCTATAGCCCCACCTGCGTTTGTTCGTAGCCAAATAAACCAACCTTGTGAAAAGGCTGCCTTGAAGTTCCCAAGTGTAGATACACTCATAAACTGGTGTCCTTTTGGGCAGACACAGACTGGGACTGCAGCATACGTCTTTCAAAGAGCTTTCATTGATTTCTGAGGAAGTCGACTGAAGTCTACTAAAGCTCATGCTGCCAACATCTTTTTTCAGTTCGTCCCAAAGGTGCTACAAGACCTAAAATCTATTGTGATTGAGAGCTTTATTTCACCAACAATTAGATCCAAAACTTAAAACTTCAAGCAGAAGGTTGACACAATCAAAATTTCTAAACTGTAAGCCCAAATCCCTTGCTATCTGGCAGAGCAAGCCACATTTTCATAGAATCCAAGCAACAGCAGGAAATAGAAGTGTACTTAATATATCAGTGAAAAAGGCAAAGGAAACAATAACTAGTTTTTATCAATAAATTTATTTTTCATTTAATATCTCTTATTTGTGTTTATGCTTGTTTATCTTTATTACTTTTAATATTTCCATTATTTTAAAGATGATTTTTTTGAAATTGATCTGGATGTGCCAATTCACCTAGCAAGTGGCTCCTGCTCAGTGCCCAGGGGAAGGCAAAAAACCTCCAGGATCTCAGGCCAATCCACCCTGGAGGAAAATTCCTTCCCAACTCCAAAAGTGGCAGTCAGCACTAGCCTGGGCATGCTCCATCATCAGTTCCTGTGCTGTGCTCCTTGCTGGCTCCTCTAGAGAAAAACATCATGAAGAGATACATGGAAGTGGGGATTAATGTCTTTTTTGTGCAGCTCTGGACTGAACTGATGCTTTGGTGAACAGCTCTGAACATTGACTCCGGAGAGTTCACTTGATTTCGCTTTCAATATCAGCACTCCCATAAGCATCTTTCCAATTCTTCTCCACTGGGGCAGGTTCTGCTGTCCTCTTAAAAAGTCTTCTGGAACTTGATCTTCTGCAATGATTAATACTTGACATTCATATGGCGTCTTTTAAAATGGTATGCATTGACATTAAGCTTGCATAGAACTTAAATATTTGCTATTCCTGAAAGAAGGAAAGGAACTGATAAGGGTCAGGCTGATCCCAGAAGAACTGTTCAATACAAGTTTACAGCTAAGTTATACTGTATTGCGCTCCTTGACTACTTGGACAGAGAATGCAGTAAACGAACTGCAGTGATAGCTTACATATTTCCTTCCTTTCATATAGAGTTATGCTGTACAACGCATTAGATGAGTCTAGTAATATGCACTTGCATGTTACATCTCCCCCCACCCACAAAAAAAAAGAAGCACTCGGATCAACAAATACAGTAAATAAATACATGTATGATAATAGATTTATATTTTTTGCTTTTTTCACTCTAGATAAATGTAAGCCATATGACTAACTAAATAAAAATTAAAAATACCAAAAAAAAAAGTCGTATGTAATAATCTTGTGAGTCTCAGACAATCAAACCAGATGTATACATACACAGAGAGAGATTTGTACCAGGAGGCCTGAATGAGTACCATTTGTACCATATGAGCCCTGGTGGCGCAGTGGTTAAATACCTGTACTTCAGCCACTCATTCAAAACCATAAGGTTGAGAGTTCAATACCAGCCAAAGGGCTCAAGCTTGACTCAGGCTCGCATCCTTCCGAGGTCCAAAAAGTACCATATAATAGTATAGTGTGGATACAGTCATAAACTGGTGTCCTTTTGTGCACACACAGACTGGGACTTAGGCTCACTTCTTTCAAAGTGTTTTCATTGAGTTCTGTGGCGAATTTTAATTCTCAGTGTGGACCATATACCCCCAATCCTATTGATTTACTCCAAAACCTATTTATTTCAGTGGAATCAACTCTTGAGTGAGTACTCTTATAATTCAATCCTAACTTCTTCAGATATAAATGGTCAGTTGCAATCTCCTTCTAAGCAAGTGTGTATTGCATTCCTAACACCTAAAACCTAGTCAAAGATATAGCCATGTTAGTCTGTAGAATCACCTAAAACCTATTCAAAGATATAGCCATATTAGTCTGTTAGTCTTAGAACATCTGAGGAAGTAGATTGAAGTGTACAAAACCTCATCCTGCCAGCATCTTTCTTTCAGTTAATCTCAATGGTGCTACAAGAGCTAAAATCTATTGAGAGGTTTATTTCCTCCAACAATTATATCCAGCATTTAAAACTTAAACCACAAGGCTGACACAATCAAAATTTCTAAAACGTAAGCTCATATCCCTAGCTATCTGGCAGAGCAAGCCATGTTACCATAGAAGCTATGCAACAGCAAGTAATAGAAGTGTACTTAATATATCAGTGAAAAGACAAAGGAAACAAGAACTAGTTTTTATCAATACATATATTTTTCTTTTATCTTTTTTGTATTTATGCTACTTTATCTTTATTATTTTTAATATTTTCATTATTTGAAAGATGATTTTTGAAAATGGATCTGAATATGCCATTTCACCTAGCAAGTGACTCTTGCTCAGTGCCCAGGGGAAGGCGAAAAACCTCCAGGACCTCGGGCCAATCTGCCCTGGAGGAAAATTCCTTCCGGACCCCAAAAGTGGCAGTCAGCACTAGCCTGGGCATGCCATGAGCAAGAGCCATGTGCAAGCGCTCCACCCATGCTCCCTCCTGCCCCACCAGTTCTTGTGCTGTGCTCCTTGCTGGCTCCTCCAGAGAAAATCATCATGAAGAAACACATGGACGTGGGGATGTAATGCCTTCTTTGCGCAGCTCTGGACTGAACAGATGCTTTGGTGAATAGCTCTGAACATTGACTCGAGAGTTCAGTTGATTTCATTTTCAATATCAGCACCCCCACATGCATCTTTCCAACTCCTAAATATTTGCTATTCCTGAAAGAAGGAAAGGAACTGATAAGGCCTGAGCTGATTCCAAAAGAACTGTTCAATACACGTTTACAGCTAAAATGCACTGTAATGCTCTCCTTGACTACTTGGGCAAGGAATTCACTAAATGAACTGCAGTGATGGCTTACTTCTTTTCATATAGAGTTATGCTATGCACCACATGAGTATATTATTGTGCGGTTGAATCTTTCAGCTCCCCGCCACACACATGTAAAGCATTCAGACAGGGGGGCACTGACCATGGGTGCAGCTTAAACCATACGTCATCATATTTTCTCTCTGTTTATACATTTACAATGATCATCTATCATGTTTTGCATGTAACACTTTCTGACCGTGTTCTTTGTCTTGAAAAAGTTTTCATGTACATAATAATCTTCTGAAACAATTACAGTGGTCCCCCGGGTTACGAATCCCCCGGGGAACGAAAATCCCGGGATACAAAAGAGCCGGGGCCGGAAAAATGGCCCCGGCTTACGAATGTATCCCCGGGTTACGAAGGCCTCCGCCGGCTGAGAGGAAGGGACGGCCCGATCCGGATCGAGCAGTCCCTTCCTCTCTGAGGAGGCCTCCGCCGGCTGACGAGGAGGCCTCCGCCGGATGAGAGGAAGGGACAGCCCGATCCACTGGATCGGGCCGTCCCTTCCTCTCTGAGGAGGCCTCCGCCGGATGACGAGGAGGCCTCCGCCTAATGAGAGGAAGGGACAGCCCGATCCACTGGATCGGGCCGTCCCTTCCTCTCTGAGGAGGCCTCCACCGGATGAGAGGAAGGGACAGCCCGATCCGCTGGATCGGGCCGTCCCTTCCTCTCTGAGGAGGCCTCCGCCGGATGACGAGGAGGCCTCCGCCGGCTGAGAGGAAGGGATGGCCCGATCCGCTGGATCGGGCCTTCCCTTTCTCTCCGAGGCCTCCGGAGGTCTCTTTTTTCTCTCTCTCTTACCCCCGGGTTACGAAAATTTTCGGGTTACGAAAGGTAATCCGGAACGGATTACTTTCGTAACCCGGGGGACCACTGTACTTACATCCTCCTCTCCCTCAAGATAGACCGTATTTGATCATTATTGTGCTGTTGCAATGTTAAATGTTCCAGAAGAGACCTTGAAAATTTGGCTTCCTACAAAAGCTGGGTGATTATTGTCAGTTGTATTCATAATACCATTGTTAAACCCCTGCAAGGGTTTATTGGCTGAAGAGTCACACCACTGAAAGAGATTGAATCTTTAGAGAATGAATGAATGAACTAAACTTGGAGAATTTCCTTTCAATCTGCAAACTATCACAGAATGAACAACTTACTGCTGAAATATCATCCCTGTTCTCTTGTTTTGTTTAAAGCCCTGTCAGCAATTAAAAAAATGACTAAATACCTGTTTCCTTTTGCAACACAACTTAAGGAGACTCTATCAAGTTGGTGAGGTTCATCCATGATGTTTCCCTCTTTCTTCATTTTTGAAACAAAACAGGATGTCTTTTTTAAAAATCGCACCAGACTTGTTAATATGTGCCTATTTCTTTCATTAGCCTTTTTTCCCCCAATTTGGATAATTTCCTGTGAAATCTGCAGACATGTCACAAATACACTTTTAAAAACCAATATTTTCCATACCTAGGATTTTGAAGCAGCCAACCATCAAGAAAAATTGCCTAGAAATCTTTTTCTTTCTTCCTAAGGATTCACCTCCATGCTGGGAATATTCATTTATGATGACTGACACTCCATTTTAAAGAAATATGTTGTGCATCTTATATTACTTAAGATTTTTTTATTAGGAACTGTTTGCTTTTTCATGCTTTACAGTCGCTAATCCCTGCAAGTAAAAATGGTCTTCTCAAATTCTGTGTTCTTCCGTTTATTGCTGATGAAAATTTACCTTAAAGATCTCTCTCTCTCTCTTCAGAAAACAGAAGGATTCCACTTCTTAACCTGAAAAATTCCTTTTAGATTAACACAGAGGTCATTTACAAAATGATGACATATGCCTTTAACCCGAAAATATTTCCCAGTGCTTAATTCCAAGATGCTGTCAAGAGAGGAAAAACAGGATCCTGTTCTCTTCCAAATAAAAAGACCTACCTTTTAGGGACTTATCAAAATGTTGGAGATGTTCATTGGAAATGCTTCTCATTTTTCCTTGAGCTCATGTCAGATGTTTTGCTGTACCTTAACATTGTCAGAAACTTTGAATTTCATCCTGCTCATAGCTAAAGTTTATTTAGCGAGTCAGGCAAAACAGGGAACATAGAACTACCAATATTACAATGTGCACCACATTTGCTGGATTGATGTGTTTAAGTCTCTCCAAAGCATACAACCTTTTGTTCTAGAATTACGTCTTTTAAATCTCACCTGACAACTTTGCTGTAATATTGTGCATTCTTTCTTTCACCATCCCATTTATTTTATAAATCATTTAGCTTCTGTTCTTCAACCAGTGGTTGAAGAGTCACCACTGAAAGAGATTGCATCTTTAAAGCATGAACAAACCAAACTTGGAGAATTCCCTTTTAGTCTGCAAAATGTCACAAAAATGACCATCTCACAGCTAAAACATCATCCATGTTCTCAGACACGTGATTTTTTAAATGCCCATTCAGACGTCAAAAGTGACCAAAACCCTGTTTCCTTTAGCAACAGATTTTAAAGACATTCTTTCAAATTTGTGAGGTTCATCTGTGAAGTTTCACTCTTTCTTCTTTTTGGGGGGAGTGGGGGGAGAGAAAACCATATATTTTTTCCTTAATTCACACCAGACCTGTTAATATTTGCCTATTTCTTTCATTATCCTCTTTTTTTCCAAGTTGGATAATTTCCTGTTAGATCAGCGGTGAAACCACAAATACACTCTTAAAAAAAGTTAACCTGTATTTTTGGTACTTAGGATGTTGAACATGCCAGTCATCAGGGGAAATTAACCAGAAATCTTTTTCCTCCCTTCCTACGGACTCACCTTTATGATGGGCAAATCCATTGATGATGCTTAACCCTTCATTTTTGAAGAAATATGTTGTGCATCCATACGTTTTATTAAAAGCTGATTACTTTCTGAATCTTGTTTATGTTTCACAGTAGATTGCTTTATCCGTTTAAAACTAAACTAATCCCTGCAAGTAAAAACGGTCTTGTCAATATGTGTATTCCTCTGTTTATTGCAACTGAAAATTTATCTTAAAGATGTGTTGCTCTTTCTTCAAAGAACAGGAGGATTCCATTTCTGAAAAATTTCTTTCAAATCTGCAAAGAGCTCATTTATAAAAAGATGGTGTCATCCTTTAACTGTAAGAAATATTTCCCAATTCCTAGCTCTACTTGGCTGTCAAGTGAAGGAAAACCAGGAATCTGTTCTTTTCCTAATAAAGGAACCTACCTTTTAGGGACTTACCAAAATGATGGAGATGTTTTTGGAAATGCTTTTCACTTTTCCATTCTTGAAGGAAGATGAGTCCTTTACCTTGTGCCACATATTTTGGTGCATGTCTGTCCCTTTCTTAACATTGGCAGATACGTGAATGTTCATTCTTTTCCTATTCCTATTCAACTTTTTTCACCAACTGATATTCTTTAAATCATTCAGCTTCTGTTCTTTGACCTATGTTAACATATGATCCATTGAACTTTCTTCTATCAATTCTCCCAATATTAGATAAATAACATGAGAAGTATAATGCCCATCTCTGTATAGCTGAGGTCTTTAAATATTGTCTTTTATTTTTTTAGGACAATATTTAGTTCTTTAGTTTAATACTTTCTTTCAATATGAAAGTTCCCATACTTACCTTTTTCTCACCTGTGCCCTGTTGTAGTTATTGCAGTTCACAAATTTAGCTTCAATTCCATATAGTTTGTTTTGGGAGGTCAATAGTTACTTACTCTGATCCTCTCCTGGTTGAGCTGTGAATATTGGCTATAGGCATGGCTGAAGAGACATACAAAAGTAGCATTTATCTTATATCTTATATACAAGATTGTAAACCTGTTCCTGTTTATTAAATGAAGAGCATCCATGCCTGGTGATAACATTTTTAGAGAAAGAATTGACTATGACTTTTTTAAAAACATAAACAATTACATTCTCAGAATGAAAGAGGTCAAATAAATTGTTAAAACAATTTCAGCAGGCAGCAGAAAAAGTGACCGTGTGCCTGTTTTCCTTAGCAATCGATACATCATCAAGACCTTCTTCCAGATGTCAGAAATTCATCATTCTCATTGTTTCTCATTCTCCCCTTTTGGAACAGAGGCTTCTCTTAGATTCCTTGCCTTGCATTGAGCTTTTTGATATATATGCATTGCTTAATCTCATTTTATTACCTTAGGTTTCTGTTAAATTTGCAAAGCCACAAAGATGATCTTTAAAATGTTTAACTGCTATAGATACTTGAGACTCTGGACAGTTCAGAATTCTACTTTATTTCTTTCTACAGAAACAACTTCAAAGGACTCACTTCCACCTCATATTACATGCTTTTGTGAAAAATAAATATGTTTTGTACTTCTTACATTGCACTGGACTTTTTGTTCTGTGTTTCTTCCTTAATTAAGTCGAAGCTGTTATTCTCCTTATAGCTTTTCATGCTATCATCATCTCATTCTATATTGATCATATTTGAAAACACCTTAAAGGTGTTACTGATCCATCTTATAAAACAGAGGTATTTGCAGTTCTTTTTAAATTTGATAATTTCCTTCAAATATTCAGGGAGATCATTTACAATAAGGTGAAATGAAGGGCTAGCCATGAAAAATATTTTCCCATAAGTTGTTTGAAGAAGCTATTAAGAAAAGGCAAAAAAAAAAATCACTAATTATCCCCTCTTTTCCCAGGAAGCAGCCTGCTTTGGATGAATTTACCAGAAAGTTCGTATTGCAGAAGATAACCTTTTCTTTCAGTTGCAAATACAGACTGACAAATAGAAAGTGTGAAATCAACTCCTTTTAATTTGTAGAGCTCCATTTGTAGAGCAGAGAAATGAAAAACAGCAAGGTTCTCTGCACTTAATTCAAGAGCAACCAACCAGGAAAAGTTACCACACATCTGTTTGATATTTTGCATTAGTGACACATTTAAGAAGTTTCTTATATATTTACAGTATTATTATTATCATCATCATCATCATCATCATCATCATCATCTATGATGCTTTGCATGTACCACTTCTTGAAGGAATGCAACAAATCATGTTTTTACCTTGAAAAAGCTTTCATGTAGATGATAAGCTTCAGTGACATTTGGTTTTCCTTAGTGAAGTCCTGTCCTCATTTCCTTTGCCCCAAGGTATACACAAATACTTGTGTATTTGTGATGTCGATATTTCTAAGGAGATCTTTAAAATTTGTTTCCTAGAAAAGTTACATGATTTTTCTGAATTGTATCCAAGATATCTTTTTTTTCCCTAGACAAGAGGGTTGAAGAGTCACCACTGAAAATGATTGCATCTTTAGAGAATGAATGCAGAAAACTTGGAGAATTCCCTTATAGTCTGAAAAATATCACAGAAACGAACATCTCACTGCTAAAATATCATCCTTGTTCTCAGACACTTGTTTTGTTAAATGCCCAATCAGCCATAAAAAGGGACCAAGTACCTGTTTCCTTAAGCAACATATTTGACAGACATTCTTTCAGATTTACTCTTTCTTCTTTTGAGGGGATAAAACCCATATATTTTTTCCTTAATTCACATCTGACTTCTTAATATTTTCCTATTTCTTTCATTATCCTCTTTTATTCCAAGTTGGATAATTCCCTATTAAATCAGCAGGGAAATCACAAATACACTCTTAAAAAAGGTTCACCAGTATTTTTGGTACCTAGGATTTTGAACATGCCAGTCATCAAGGGAAATTAATCAGAAATCTTTCCCTTTTTCCTTCATTTCTACGGACTCACCTCTATGATGAGAATATTCATTTATGAGGCTTTACACTCTTTTTTTGAAGGTATATGTTGTGTTTTTTATATTACTCCAGATGTTTTCTTAGCAGCTAATTGATTTCTTAATGATGTTTATACTTTGCAGTAAATTTCTTTATCTTGTTTAAGATAAGCTAATCCCTGCAAGTAAAAATGATCTGGTCAAATTCCATGTTTTTCTAAGTTTATTGCAGATGAAATTTTACCTTAAAGATGTGTTTTTTTCTCTCTTCATAGAACAGAAGCATTCAATTTCTTCTTAACCTGAACATTTCCTTTCAGATCTACAAAAAGATCATTGATCAAAAGATGGAGTAACCCTTTAACCTTAATAAATATTTCCCAGTGCCTAGCACCAAGTGGCTGTCAAATGAAGAAAAACAGGAGAGGTACTCTTCGTAATAAAGGGACCGATCTCTCAGAGACTTACCAAAATATTGGAGATGTTCCTTGGAAATTCTGTTCACATTTCTCTTTTTGAGGGAAGGTGTGTTTTATACCCCTTTTCAGATACATTGGTTCATGTTTGTGCTTTTCTTAACATTGACAGAAACTGGAACTTTCATTCCTCTCCCTAGTCAAATGTTATTTAGAGAGCCAGGCAAAACAGAGTATATAGAACTACAAATATTACAATGTCTAATAGATCTGCTGGATTGTTATGTTTAAATCTCTCCAGAGTACATAACTTTTTGTTCTAGAACTATGTATCTTAAATCTCACCTGACTTCCTTGATATAGTATTCTGTATTTTAAAGAAGCAGAACTTCTTTGCTCATCGAATTTAGTCTTCATATCATTTAACCTCCATCCTTCCACCAATGTTAATATATGATCCACTGACCTTTCCTTTGTTTCAGCTCCCCTAATATTTGATAAATAACACCTGGAACGTAACGTAGACAGCATACCATTGTAGCTGAGGTCTTTATATCCTCTATTTATATTTTTAAACAAGAAAAGTTCTCACATTTCCCTCCTTCTCACCTTCTCACTCATTGTTACTCAGTTATTGCCATGTACAAATTGAGTTTCAGTTTCACATAGTTTGAGTTTCACTGTTGGATATTACTTACTCAGTTCCTCTCCTGGATGAGCTGCAAAAAAAAAAAAAAAAAAAAAAAGGCCTGGAGAGACTTTTGGAACTTGCATTTATCATGTACGTTCTGCTCAAGATTGTAAACTCTTTTCTTCTTAAGTGTTTATTAAATGGAGAGGAGCCTTGTCAGGTGATAACATCTTTAGAGAAGGGACACAGAAAATTACCTTTCAAAATACAAGAGATCACAAAAATTACCAACATAATTTCAACAGCCAGCCACAAGAAGTGATTATGTATCTCATTTCCTTTGCAATGGACAAATCATAAAGATCTCCCAGGTTTCTGAATGCAAAGGGATATTGCAGCACCTTTGAGACTCACTGAAAGGGAGAAGGTGGTACCATGAACCTTCGTACTGCTGAACCTACTGCTTCAGATGCAGGTTTCTGAGGTTCATCTGTGGTTATGTTTCTCACTCTCTTTTTGGGACTGTCTTCTGTTAGGTTCCTTGCCTTGCTCTGGGCTTTTTGATATTCATATGTGTTGCTTAAATTTATTTTATTAACGTAGGTCCCTGTTAAATTTGCAAAGTCACAAAGATTATCTTAAAAATGTTTAACCACTGTGGATATTTTTCAGGTCGTGGGACATTGAACAGTTCCGAATTCCACTTTATTTCTACAGAACCTACTTCCAAGGACTCACTTCCACCTCATATTAACCTATGATATTTTAAATGCTCTTGTGAAAAATAAATATTTCTTATACTTCTTACATTACACTGGGATTTTTGTTCTGAGCTGCTTGCTTTATTACGTTGAAGCTGTCACTCTCTTTATAGTTCTTCAAGCCATGGCATATCCTGTAAAGAAACATAGTCATGTTCATCTCATTCTTCTATATCGACAACATACCCTATTTAAACCGGAAGGTATTACTGCTTATCTTATAAAATGGAAGTGTTGCAGCTTTTTAAAACTTCGATCATTTCTTTGAAATCTTCAGAGAGATGGTTTAGAATATGGTGAAATAAAATGCTAGCCATGAAAAATATTGTGACATACTTCGTTTGAAGAAGCTTTCAAGGAAAATGAAAAACAGCAAGATCCTCTGCATTTAATTTAAGAGCGAACAAGCAGGAAGAGTTACCAGCTATCTATTTGTTTTTGGGTTTTGTTTTGTTTTTTGCATTACTGACATTTTTAAAAATCTTCTTATATGTTCATAATAATTATCTATGATGTTTTGCATGTACCATGTCCTGAAGGAATGCAACAAAACATGTTTTTTACCTTGAAAATACTTTCATGGAGATGATAAGCGTCAGTGGCATTTGGTTTTCCTTTCTGGAGTCCTGTCCTCGGTTCCGTTGCCCAAAGATGGCTTCCATAATATAATTGCTTTTATACTTGTGCTGTCAGTATTTCTAGGGAGACATTTAAAATTTGTTTTCCAGGAAAGTTGGATGATTTTTCTGAGTTGTATTCTAGACAAGAGGGTTAAAGAGTCACCACTGAAAAAGATTGCATCTTTAGAGAATGAATGCACTAAACTTGGAGAATTCCCTTTTAGTCTGCAAAATGTCACAGAAACATCTCACAGCTAAAATATTATCCATGCTCTCAGACACTTGCTTGGTTAAATGCCCAGTCAGTCAGCAATAAAAGGTGACCAAATACCTGTTTCATTTAGCAACACATCTTTCAAGTTGGTAAGATTCACCCATGATATTTCACTCTTTCTATTTTTGAACAAAAAAAAATCCATTTCCTTAACTCACACCAGACATGTTAATTTCAATTTCTTTCTTTATCCTATTTCTTTCATCATCCTGATTTTTTCCCCAGCTGGATAATTTCGTCCTAAATCTGCACTCAAATCACAAATTCTTGCTTAAAAGTGGTTAACCACTATTTTCGGTGCCTAGGATTTTGAACAAGCTAATCATTAAGGAAAATAAGGTAGAGATCTTTTTTCCTTTTCCTTTTCCACTTCCTTCCTAAAGACTCAACTCCATGATGGGAATATTCATTTGTGATGCTTTATGCTCCAGTTTTGAAGAAATATATCGTAAATCTTATATTACTCCATACTTTTTGTTAGGAGCTGGTTGCTTTCTTATTTATGCTTGTGCTTTACAATAGATTTCTTTATCCTTTTTAAACTAAAGCAATCCCGGCAAGTGAAAACAGTCTTGTGAAATTCTGTGTTCTTCTGAGCTTACTGCAGATGAAAATTTACCTTAAAGATGTATCTTTCTTCAGAGAAGAAGAGGATTCCACTCCCCTTTCTTATCTACAAAGAAGTCCTTTATTAAAAGATGGCGTAATCCCGGTGCTTAGTTGCTAGATGGAAAAAATGGAATCTGTTCTCTTCCCAATAAAAGGACCTACATTTTAGGAACTTACCAAAATGTTGGAGATGTTCATTGGAAATGCTTCTCCCTTTTCCATTCCATTCTATACCTCGTGTCATATACTTTGGTGCATGTTTTGTTCTTCCCGTAACATTGGCAGAAACCTGAACTTACTTCCTTCTCCTAGTCAAAGGTTATTTAGAGAACCAGACAAAACAAAGCACATAGAACTACAAATACTACAATATGTACCACATCTGCTGGATTTTCGTATTCCAGTCTTTCCAGAGTATATGATTTTTGTTCTATAACTGTGTTTCTTACTTCTCACCTGACCTCCTTACTGTGGTGTTGTGTTTTTTAAAAGGAGCACAACTACTTTCTCCATTCGATTTCTTCTTCATATTATTTAGCTTCATAATCCATTAGTCTTTCTCCTAATAGGAGATAAATAACGTGAAATGTAGATAGTGTCCCAGTGTAAATCTTGTCTTTACAATTTAATCAATAACAGTTCTCATACTTGCCTCCTTCTCACCTTCACATTGTTAATGCATTGCATAAATTTAGCTTTCATTTCATACATTTTGGCTTTTGGAGTCAATAATTACTTAATCATTTCCTCTCCAGGATGAGCTGTGCTTTAAATAGGCCTCAAGAGATTTAACAAATGTAGCCTTTATTTATTTTAAAAGCAGCATTTATACGTAAGATTGTAAACCCTTTTCTTCTTCGATGTTTATTAAATGGAGAGCAGTCATGTCAAGTGATACTGATAACATCTTTAGGGAAGGAAAAGACTAAGACTTAAAAAGAGAGAGAGAGAAAATTACCTTTCAGAGTGAGAGGTCACAGAAAGATCCAAATAATTTCAAAAGGCAGCCAGAAGAAGAGATACTGTATCTGTTTTCCTTAGCAATGAACATATCACAAAGATCTTCTTCCAGGTTTCTGAAGTTCATCTGTGATGTTTCTTTCTCCTCATTTTGGAACAGTGTCTTCTGTAAAAGTTCCCTGCCTTACGCTGAGCTTTTTGATATAAATACATTTCTTAATCTCATTAATTTCTGTTCCTGTTAAATTTGCATTGTCAAAAAATTTAGCTTTAAAATGTTGAAGCACTGTAGATATTCTCAGGCCTTGAGATATTGAACAGTTCAGAATTCCAATTTCTTTCTCTCCCTAGAACCTATTTCTAAGTATTCACATCCACCTCATATTAACTTATGATATTTTAAACACTCTTAGAGTGCACTGGACTTTTTGTTCTGACTCCCTTTATAGTTTTTCAATCCATGACATTTCTTGTAAAGTAATATTGTCATGCTATCATCATCTTACTGTATATCGATGACATTTGAAAACATACCTTAATTTGGAAGGTGCTACTTCTCCATCTTATAAAACAGAGGTGTTTGCAGTTCTTTGTAAATGTGAAAATTTCCTTTTAAATCTGCAGAGAGGTCATTTAGAAAATGGTGAAATAAATGTTCCACTTTCTTTCTCTCTATAGAGCCTACTTCTAAGGACTCACTTCATTTTAACCAAAGATGTTTTTTAAGCCATGGTACTTCCTGAAAAGAAATATTGCTATGCTGTCAACATCTCATTCATTTATTACCATGACATTTGAAAACATAGGTTAAGTAATCTGGAAGGTGTTACTGCTCCCCCTTACCATATAAAGCAGATCTATTGCTGTTCTTTTTAAATTCTTTTTAAACTTGGAAATTTCCTTTTTAATCTGTAGAGAGGTCATTTATAAAATGGTGAAATAAGATGTTAACCTCAGAAAATATTTCCGTATAATTAGTTTGAAGAAGCTATTAAGAAAGGGGGTAACAAGCACCAATAATCTGCTCTTTTTCCAACCCTTTCTCTGTGTGGACTTACCAGAAACTTGATATTCACTGGAAATACTCTTTCTTCTTCTAGAATATTTTTTCTTTGCTTTGCTTTATATCATATCCTTTAAGACCATGGGAAATAACATTTTGCTTGACAGAGGCTATTTGGGGACCCAGGCAAACTAATAGATAGAGTTTAGAAATTGGAAACATTGGAATAGCCACCCCACCTCTTGGGTTCCTTGGCTCTGATCTCCTTCAGAATCTCCAGCTCTTCATTCTAGAACTGAACTGCCAGCCTTGCCTTTTGTTTGGTGTGTTTTAGAAGGAACAGAGAGTCTTTGATCATTCCACATTTTGCCTCCATCTTCTGAGTAGTGTGGGCACTTTAAATAGCATCACATTCCCGTCCTTAACCATTCTTACATCACAATATTCTTGATTTCAGACAAATAAAAGAAATTTATAGAAAGTTCACTAGACTAGATGAATTTTTGAAGATGGGGAAATGGTTGGGTTTTGGCATATGACTCTTCCCCCCCTCCCCCACTTTTTTTTGGGGGGGGGGTATCTAACACAAATGTACACAATCTCTTCTCTTCTCTTATTCCCATTTTGTGATTAACCTCCTCCTCTTTTAACAGAGAAGTGGCTCTGAAGAAATTTCAGGTGTCTCCCATGAAAACTCCCTTCCTCCTTCCCTTTGCTTTCAACTAAGCTTCATGCATCACTGAAAGCTTTATGAGTGCGTCACAGCAGAAACATCACAAATTTCATCATAAACACAATGTGCAAATGCCAAACTGTGGGGGCTAGACAGAGTAAGCACAAGTCATTTATTTATTGATTTAATTTTATTTAATGCCCTGCCTTTTCCTAATACAGGTTGAGTCTTCCATTTGTGGAATTCCTAAATATTCCAAAAACCAAAAAAATTTTTTAATGTGTGGCTAAGATAATGACACTTTTGTCTTCTGATGGTTCAGTGTTCACAAACTTTGTTTCAAGCACAACATTATTTAAAATATTGTATCAGAGTACCTCCAGGCTATGTGTATAGGCTGTATATCAAACAAGTCAATTTTGTGTGTAGACTTGGATCCCATCTCCAAGATATCTCATTATTTACATGTATGAAAATTCCAGAATCCTCCTCAAAATGTGAAATCTCAAATACCTTTGGTCCAAAGCATTTTGTATAAGGGAGACATAACCTGTACCGTACAAAAGTTTTAAAAATGTCAAACAACCAATCTAATTAAAACATTAAAGAATTTTTTTAAAAAATAACATGTTTTTTAAAAAATACAGCAAACCCATTGAGTATGCCTCTGTCCCAACTAGTTAGAAGCTGAAGGCATGTTTAAATTTTTAAAAAGTGTTGCTCTGGCAGCAGAAGGAAAGCAGAGAGGGGGCCAATGGAACAAGAAGGGAGCTCCATAGCTTAGGAGCAGCCATCAAGAAGGCTCCATGTTGACCAGCCATGAAATAAACAGACCAGACACAGCATTTGTAATTAAGGAAGGGCCGTCTTTATGGACCTAAAACCTCATTAAATGTTTGAGACCTGGGGCTGAGCAAATGAAGGCCGGAGGAACCTGGGTAGGTTTAGCTGAAGCACAACTATCAACCTGTGAGACCTCCCCAGCCACCCTTGATCGAGACCACAGACCCCAGAAGCAATGCAAAGAGACTGGTTGCCATCTCGGACAATCATTTTAGTCAGGTCAACTCTGGGGGCCTCCTCAAGACCCACGACTTTATAAGAGAGATCAGACCCAAGGACAGACTCTTTCAGCAAACTCGTCCACCCCTGCCTCGGTCTTATTTGGAGACAGTTCACAACACTTGGAGAGCCAAATGATTTCTGCCTCTGGGCCATAGTTCTAGCCCCAAGACCTGGGAAACAGCTGATTAGAGAAAGAGGAGAACAAAAGGTATTTGCAACCACAGGAGAACAACAGCTTTATGGCGTAACATGATATAGCTCAGTGACAGAAGAGATTCTTTGCATGAGGCAGTGAGAAAGAAAACTGATGATGAAGAAGATGATGAACCAGTTTTCAGATTCAGTTCCTGCAATTGCTCAGAGCTGAGAGGGATCTAAGAGAGAAATCTCTCTCTGGCTTTTCTTCGCTAACGAAGATTCAGGAAGGACTTATCCCACACTTACTACAAGCACGTTGACTAAAAAGGCCGATCCGAGATAAGCAAGTCCGGTTACAGAAAGCACAGCAGAAAGTCTCCTTGTTGTGGAGACTTTCCAAGTTGTGGTTCTTTCTGCATTGTCGTTTCTCTTCGAGACTCGTTCGGCGTGAGTTCTCAAAAGAGGCTGCAGCATTGTGGATAGTGTGTCTCCATGCCTCCCGATGTGAGGCCAGGGCAGACCATTGTTGGTGATCAATTTGGCCAAGCTTGAGATGTTGCTTCAGGGAGTCCTTGTATCTCTTCTTTGGGGCGCCCCTCTTTCGCTGACCCGTGGCGAGTTCACCATAGAGTACTATTTTGGGGAGGCGGTGGTCCTCCATCCTGGAAACATGCCCTGCCCAGCGCAGCTGCATTTTCAATAGCATGGCCTCAATGCTGGTGATCTCTGCTTGCTCCAGGACAGCAATATTCGTCACATAGTCAGTCCAGTGTATGTTTAGGATTGTGCGTAGACAGTGCTGATGAAAGCGTTCAAGGAGTCGTAGATGTTGGCGATAGGTGACCCATGATTCAGACCCATAGAGGAGGATGGACAGTACAATGACTCTGTACACACTGATTTTGGTGCTTCGCCTCAGGTGTTTGTTACTCCAGACTCTTTTGTGAAGCCTTCCGAATGCACTATATGCCTTTGCTAATCTGTGATCGATCTCTTTGTCAATCTTGGCATCTGAGGAGATGACACTTCCCAGGTAGGTGAACTCCTGTATGGACTTAAGTACAGATTTGCCGGTGGTGACATGGGGGTGATAGTGCTCTTCCTGTGGTGCAGGCTGGTAGAGGACTTCCATTTTCTTCAGGCTGACTTCCAGCCCAAACAGCTCTGCAGCTGTTGCAAAGTAGGATGTTAGGCGCTGCAGAGCTGCTTCTGTATGGGCAACAAGGACAGCATCGTAAGCGAAAAGCAGCTCACGTACTAGATAGTTTAGAATCTTTGTGCGAGCCTTCAGACGGCTTAAGTTAAACAAGCTACCATCAGTACGGTAACGTATATAGATGCCATCTTTTTCTTCGAGATCTGCTGTAGCCCTTTGGAGCATCATGCTGAAGAAGATTGTAAATAGAGTTGGAGCGAGAACACAACCTTGTTTCACACCACTAGTTATTAGAAAGGGCTCTGAGAGAGGCCTTATCTGACTGGTCCTTGCTGGCCCTCATGTAGCAAGATGATCATTTTGAGGAATTTGGGGGGACATCCTAGTCGTTCCAGGATCCGCCACAGTCCTTTTCTACTCACAGTGTCAAAGGCTTTGGTAAGGTCGACAAATGTTACATAGAGTCCTTTGTTTTGCTCTCTACAATTCTCTTGCAGTTGTCTAAGAGCAAATACCATATCTGTAGTGCTCCTGTTAGCTCTGAAGCCACACTGACTTTCTGGGAGAAGTTCTTCTGCAATAGCTAAGAGAGAAATCTAAGAGACTGGCTACCAGTTATCTTAGAAATGCTAGTCAAAACAGACCAGCAGTTTGGCTTTGCATAAGGCAATGTTGTGTGTTAGAATCATAGAATAGAATCATAGAATCATAGAGTTGGAAGAGACCACAAGGACCATCCAGTCCAACCCTCTGCCATGCAGGAACTCCAAATCAAAGTATCCCTGACAGATGGCCATCCAGCCTCTGCTTAAAGACCTTTAAGGAAGGAGACTCCACCACAATCTGAGGGAGTGTGTTCCACTGTTGAACAGCCCTTACTGTCAGGAAGTTCCTCCTAATGTTGAGGTGGAATCTCTTTTCCTGCAGTTTGCATCCATTGTTCTGCATTCTAGTCCCTGCAGCAGCAGAAAACAAGCTTGCTCCCTCCTCAATATGACATCCCTTCAAATATTTAAACAGGGCTATGATATTACCTCTTAACCTTCTCTTCTCCAGGCTAAACATACACTGCTCGCGAAGGCATTCCTCACAGGGCACAGTTTCCAGACCCTTAACCATCTTGGTTGCCCTCCTTTGGACATGCTCCAGTTTCTCCACATCCTTTTTGAATTGTGGTGCCCAGAACTGGACACAGTATTCCAGGTGTGGCCTGACCAAAGCAGAATAGAGTGGCACTATTACTTCCCTTGGTCTAGACACTATACTTCTATTGATGCAGCCTAAAATTGCATTGGCCTTTTTAGCTGCCGCATCACACTGTTGACTCCTGTTGAACTTGTGGTCTACTTAGACTCCTAGATCCCTTTCACATGTGGTCTCATTCAGCCAGGTGTCCCGCATTTTATATCTGTGCATTTCATTTTTTCTCCCTAAGTGCAGAACCTTACATTTCTCTGTGCTGAATTTCATCTTGTTAGCATTGGCCCAGCTATCTAGTCTATTCAGGTCATTTTGAATTTTGATCCTGTCTTCTGAGGTATTAGCTACTCCTCCTAGTTTAGTGTCATCTGCAAATTTGATAAGTATGCCCCCAATTCTGTCATCCAAATCATTAATAAAGATGTTGAACAGCACTGGGCCCAGGACAGAACCCTGTGGCACCCCACTGGTCACTTCTCTCCAGGATGAAAAGGAACCATTGTTGAGCACCCTTTGAGTTTGGCCGGTCAACCAATTACAAATCCATGTAACAGTTAACTTGTCTATCCCACATTTTGCAAGCTTGTTTGCAAGAATGTCATGGGGAACCTTGTCAAAGGCCTTACTGAAATCGAGGTATCCTATATCCACAGCATTCCCTTCATCTACCAAGCTGGTAATTTTATCAAAAAAAGAGATCAGGTTCGTTTGGCATGACTTGTTTCTCTGAAACCCATGTTGGCTTTTTGTAATTATGGCATTGGCCTCTAAATGTTCACAGACTCTCTGCTTAATGATCTGCTCTAGAATCTTTCCTGGAATTGATGTCAGACTAACTGGACGATAATTGTTGGGATCCTCTTTTTTCCCCCTTTTTGAAGATGGGAACAACGTTTGCCCTCCTCCAGTCTGCTGGGACTTCTCCTGTTCTCCAGGAGAACACACACAATCATCCCACGCAAATCAAGGACTTGCCATTCGTGTCTTTTGCGGATGGAAAAATACTACATATATATTTAGAACATACACACACACATACATATATATGGAATATTTGCATCTACATAATGAGATATTTTGGGAAGTGAGACGCATCTCTAAACGTAAAATCCATTTTTGTTTCATGTATAGGTTGAGTCTCTCTTATTATCTGAAATTCCTTGGCCCAGAAGTATTTCGGAATATTTGGAAATATCTATCTATCAATCTATTCATTTTGATTTATTTATCCATTTATGTTTCATGTATAGTTTGAATCTCTTTTATTATCTGAAATTCCTGGGCCCAGAAGTATTTCGGAATATTTGGAATATATTTATGTAATATTTGCAAATACAGAATGAGACAGAGATGGGAGCCAAATTTAAACATGAAAATTCATTTTACAGTATTTGCTTATTTATTCATTTAATGTTTCATATACACTTTATACGCTTAGCCAGAAGGTAATTTTATACACAATGTTTTTTGTAATACTGTTGTGGATGATGGCGCAAAAGGTGTGTGTCCTGTGAAACTACAAATCCCTGGGTTCTCACAGCGCAGAGCCATGATCCAGGTTTCCTGGGATCTGTAGTTTGCAGAGATTGGCTCCATGATAAAGCTAGATAGGGCCTACCAGAGTGGCCACTTCCGGCTGTTTTGATTCAACTCTGGGGTCCTGGAGGACTGGGTCTTCCTTGGATCTCAATAGAGCCGGAGGTGAGGAATAAACCAGAACAATTGCCATTATCATCATCATCATCATCATCATCATCATCGTTGTTGCTGTTAATAACCATTTTTGGGGGTTCCCAAAGAGGCTCTTTGGGAGGTTTGGGAGCAACAACAACCCTGCCAGGTAGGACAAAGGTAAGCCGTGGGAGCCTCTGAGCCTTTCTCTTCTTATAAACTACAAGACCACATTGGCTCTCACCTGCTCAGAAAAAGGATCAATGTTTTTTACATATATATTAACACCTAATATAAATATATATATTATTTTTATATTTTACATATTTTTACATTTTTAGAAATATATTTTTATAAATTATAATTATAAATTTATTTTATATATAAAATACATTTTTATATTTATATAAATAAATATTTTTCTATGTTTATATTTTTATATTTTTAATAATAAAATATGTTATTTATATATAAAATATATTTTTATATATAATTTATGTATATAAATTCTGTCTTAATTTATAATTAGAGGCATGTTTGGTATTATTATTATTATTATTATTATTATTTGTATCCCACTCTTTTCCCAAGGTCTCCTTTCCTCATAAATAGGAAATTATTATTATTATTATTATTATTTTATGTGTTTTATGTTATGGATAATATTTTTATATCTGTGTGTGTGTGTGTGTGTGTGTGTGTATATATTGTATAATAATTCTGTCTTATTTTATATTTAGGGGCCGGTTTGGTGTTGGGTCTCCTTTTCTCATAAATAGGTATTATTATTACTATTATTATTATTATTATTATTAGTGTTTTATATTATGGATAATATATAATTAATATGTTATATAGATAGATAGTATATAATAATTCTGTCTTAATTTAAAACTATTGTTTATTATTTATTTACTCCCATTGTTATCATTACTGCTATTATTACATACTCCTTTTAATATCATTATTTTTTATTTCTATTTTTATTTTATTTATTATTTATTCCTTTTAACATTATACAGTAATTGCTATTATTATATTTATTTTTATTTACTCCATTATTATTATTGCTATTATTTCTAAATTCTTTTAATATTCTTAATACTGCTATTA
This sequence comes from Urosaurus nigricauda, assembly GCA_034509955.1. Lineage (NCBI taxonomy): Eukaryota > Metazoa > Chordata > Lepidosauria > Squamata > Phrynosomatidae > Urosaurus > Urosaurus nigricauda. The sequence goes on from JAOEGL010000107.1 coordinate 45,871, forward strand.
TTTATATACTCCTGTTATTATTATTATTACTGCTATTATTATTATTATTATTATTATTATTATTATTCCGTATACTGTTTTTACATTTAAATTACAGTTTTAAACCACAAATTCCTGGGGCCAGAAGTGTTTCAGATTCTGGAATATTTGTGCATATATATATATATATATATATAGGAAATCTAAACACAAAATTAACTTATATTTCATACACAGGTGGTGTGGCCCTTATTGTCCGAAATTCCTGGGACCAGAAGTGTTTCTCATATATATATATATATATATAGTGTTTAATTTATATCCATATACATGATGAGACATCTTGGAGATGGGACCCTAAATCTAAACTTGAAGATTGATTTACGTTTTATAGACACCACATTATATATGCTCAGCCTGAAGAAAACTTTATACATAATATTTTGTAATAATATTGTAGATGATGGGAGCAGAAATAATAATAATCATATTGATTATAAATAAAAACTTGTGTCCTAGAAAACTACAAATCCCAGGGTGCTCACAGCATAAAGCGGGGACCAAACTGCTTTAAATTGTGCCGTGTGGATGGGGTTTGTAGTTTGCTGCGAGGCACAGTCTGAAAATTACCTCAGAAAAGTCACTGAGGCCTAGCAGGCCTAAGAACCCACTTTGGCCCCATTTGGACTCCATTTCCCATGATTCCTCACCATTGGCCGCCTTTGCTGGGGCTGCTGGGAAACGAAGTCCAAAACAAAGATGTCAAGCGAGGCAAACAAATGAGTAAATTAAATAAATACATAAATACATAAATAAGAATAAAGGAGCTCTTTCTCTTCCAAGTCTGTGAGGGGAAAAACGAGGGAGGAGGAGGCCTTCTTTGACCCTCAGGCTCTGAGGCCTAGCAGGCCCTAAGCCTGCCCTTGAGTTTCACTCCTGTCCTAAATGGATTAGGAATAAATGATCTGGGCCTGGAGAGAAGGGACCGGTGGGGTGCCCAGTTTTTGGGGGGAATTGATAGATATCGGATGGGGGACACCTGGCTTAACAAGACTTATAAGTGTGAAAGGGATCTAGGAGTCCAAATGGACCACAAGTGGAACATGAGCCAAGAGTGTGATGCAGCAGCTGAAAAGGCCAATGCGATTCTAGACTAATAGAAGTGTTTAAAAGACGGGGGAAAGACGTAGAATACCTGAGTCCAAAATGGAGGGGAAATAAATAAGATATCAAAGAGAGTAAAGAGTTCCAAATTTTATTCCACACAAAAAATATGTATTAAATACAAAGATTTATGTATTCCTATAGAATATATATCGGTATACAGAATAAAGCATCATAACAAATCCATCTATATTAAAAGCGAGCACCAAGACGACCCAGAAATTAACAAATGCAATTATGGAAAACAGGTTAATTAATATATATATAATAATAAAACTGCCTGCTGTGACCCGCTGCTCTCTCCTCAGTCTTCTTTCGCAGGCTTTGTTCGCCGTTGTTCCCCAAACTTTTTGGCGTGTTTTGCGACCGGCGGAGACCCAGAGAAGAAGGTCCCCCTCCCAGAAAATAATCAGGATGAGCATCCTGACGGTGAGTGACAGTGATTGACAGCGCTTGACAGTGAGTGACAGCAGAGGGTGACGGTTCCCTCGGAGAGCAACGGAGTCTCATAAAATCATAGGACCATAGCTGGAGGGCCACCAGTCCCAGGGAGGGCTTCGACGGGGAGTTCCTGCATGTCAGAAGGGGCTTGGCCTGACTGTGGCCCTTCATGGGGGTCTCTTCCAACCCTTCCAGACCTCAGCCGCTCTTGGGCCACCGCTGGGCCACCCTCCAGGGCCCTGACCCCCTTCCCGGACGGGGGGCACCCCTTCTCCCCTCCTCTCCCCTGGGACCCCCCTTCCTCCGCTCTGCACCGGACCCTGCGCCCCAGAAGTGCGCAGGAAGAAGGAGGGGAGCGTCCAGGCAGGAGGGGGGCAAGAGGGGACCAGGCCCTGCCCCACCACTGGACCCAAAGGCCTACCTATGGATCTGTCAATCCAAATATTGATTGATCTATCTATCCGTGTATCTATCTATCTGTCTGCCTCTCTCTCTCTCTCTCATATATATATATATATATATATATATCATCTACGTATACTTCTCTCTAAACTATTATTCATCTATCTCTATCATCTGTCTAATCCAAATATCTATCTATCTACCTTTCCATCCGAATATTGATCAATTACCTATCTATCTTTCCAAATATCTATCTGTCCATCTGCCCATCTTCCTCTCTCTCTCTCTTATATGTATATCATCTACATATACATCTCTCTAAACTATTATTCATCTATCTAATCCAAATATCTATCTATGTACCTATCCATCCGAATATTGATCTATTACAGTACCTGTCTATCCAAATATCTGTCTGTCTGTTTGCCTATCTCTATCTCCTCCCATATATATATATATATATATATATCATCTAAGTATACATCTCTCCAAACTATTATCTATATATCTAATCCTATGTATCTGTCCATCCAAATATTGATCTATTTTCTATCTATCTATCTATCTATCCATCCCTATATCTATCTGTCTGTCTGCTACTTTCTCCCTCTCTCTCTCTTTCTCTCTCTCTCATCTCTCTCATTTATATATACATATATAATCTGCCTATTATGTATAGAGGGATGATATAGATATGGTGCTGAGAATAGAGAGCAGATTCAGTGTTGGGGCAGAAAAGAGAGATTTAGAAGAGAGGAAGGAAAAAGGAAGGGAAGAAGAAAGCAAAAAAGAAGGAACGGAATAAAGAAGGAAGGAAAGTAAAGAGAGAGACGGGGATGAGAAAAAGGAGGAAGGAAGCGAAGAAGAAATAAAAGAAGGAAGGAAGGAAGGAAGGAAGGAAGGAAAAGAGAGAGATTAAGAAGAGAGGAGGGAAGGAAAGAAGAAAGAAAAAAAGGAAGGAAGGAAAACAGATTGAGAAAGGAGGAATTAAGAAGGAAGGAAAGAAAAAAGAAGGAAGGAAGGGAGTGAAGGAAGGAAGGAAGATGAAGCAAAGAAGAAAGAAAAAGGAAAGAAGGGAGTAAAGAAGGAAGGAAGAAAAAGAAAAGAAGGAAGGAAGGAAAGAAGGAGGAAGCCTGCAAGGGGGCGCAGGGTCTGGCGTGGGGTGGAGGAAGTGGGGTCCCAGGGGAGAGGAGGGGAGGAGGGATGCCCCCCGTCCGGGAAGAGGGTCAGGGTCCTGGAGGGCGGCCCAGCGGTGGCCCAAGAGCGGCTGAGGTCTGGAAGGGATGGAAGAGACCCCTCCCACGAAGGGCCACAGCCAGGCCAAGCCACTTTGGACATGCAGGAATTCCCTGTCGAAGCCCGCCTCCAGCTTCTGCTTAAGGACCTCTGAAGGAAGGAGACCCCAAGCTCCTCCGAGGTAAAGCGTGGAAACCTCTCCTTCACTCTTTCCTGGGCCAGATGGTCTTGTCATGGAGGGAGGGCTCTTCTACTTGAGGCCAGGCCTGATGGTGTTGCTAGGCCTCTCCTTCACTCCCTCCTGGGCCAGATGGTCTTGTCATGGAGGGAGGGCTCATCTCTTCAAGCCCCTTTGGACATGCAGGAATTCCCCGTCGAAGCCCCCCTCCAGCTTCTGCTTAAGGACCTCCGAGGAAGGAGACCCCAAGGCCCTCCGAGGGAAAGCGTGGAGGCCTCTCCTTCACTCCCTCCTGGGCCAGATGGTGTTGCATGGAGGGAGGGCTCAGCGATGGTCAGAGGTCACTGCGGGGCGTCCATCCTGTAAAGGTGGGAGGTCAGGTGGTGCATCATGTCCAGCCAGACCCTCAGGGACCGAACCGTCTCCAGGATTTCCCTGCCAAGAAGAGAGAGCCAGGGTCACCTGTCTGGACATCGTCCCTTATAAAATCATTATTATTATTACTATTACAGTCGACCCTTGGTATTCTTTGGTTGCAGAACTCTCCGCGGACACCAAAATCCACGGATGCTCAAGTCCTCTTAAGTACAATGGAGTATCATCATCATCATTATTATTAATCGTTACTGGTATTAGTATTACTCCTACTCCTACGACAGTAATAGAAAGACATTACCTTTCACGTTCGGTTGAAAGGATGGGCACGTTCGGTTGAAAGGATGGGCTTGTCACCCCGGTCCACATTTTCCAAGTCTTTCTATCAATAGATGGGAGAGAAGTGAAAGTCGTCAGTATTAATGAATAATTTCTTTATGGTATTTGCAACCCGCTCGCTCTTCAGCCCTAAAGGCTCTTCTCAGTCTGTGCAGGAAGGGGAAGGGACAAGATGGCCGCCCTCTGGGTCAGCAGCAAGCCTCCCTTTCCTTACCAAGAAATGGCAATCCAGCCCCAAATCGGAGGCCAGGGTCTGACTTGCGGCGTCTTTTCTGGCTTCTGGATCCGAAGGCAGCGTCTGCACAGCGGTGTCCTTCGTAGGAGCCCCTGGATCCGGCTTCAGGGCCCTGAAATACACACAAAGGGCCACGAAAGGTGGACCTTCCCCTCCAGCCACCAGTGTGGCCCAACATAACAAGGGCATCCTTATGCGCCCCGCTTTGCATCCCCCAAACTGGAACCAGGCCTGAGAAGTAGCTCCCAGGTGCGCAAGGCGATCCGCAAATCCCTTGGAAAATTACCTTTGTGGGGCCTGGCCTCCGGCTCTTGATGCGCGACGCTCCTTCCTATGTTTCTATGAAGACAAAAGGAGAAGCCTTCGACTCCAGAAATGGGGAATCAATGGGGACGTGCTTCCTCTGAACAAACCTAAACCCGGGATGGCCTAAACGCATGCACCGCTATCGCACTTCCCGGGACGCTCTACTTACCCTTGAGGATGGTGGCCCATCAGAGAAGCTGCAAGAGATTGCCCTGGTTTTTCTAACCCTCTTTCCTATTTCATCCCTTCACCTTATAAAGAAGACTCCCAGTTTTAACCAAAAGAAGAAGAAGAAACCAACAGACCCTCGTGTCGTACTTATTCCCAAATAAACGCTTCATGTACTACTTATGTTCCTACCGTGCTTTTCTGGGGCTCTTCCTTCTGCATCGCTGGAGATGGACCTTCCTGCACACTTGTCACCCGACTCTTCTTGCTTTCTGGGAGTCTGCAGCGGGGCAGGAAAAGGGTAGGATGATTATAAGGATTATTAGAGTGGGTCCATGGTATCTGCTGGGACTTGGTTCCAGCATCCTCCCTAAAACCCCATAAACCCCACAGTCCCCTTGGTATCTCCTGGGCCCTGGCTCCAGGATCCTGGACCCCCTGGACCCCACAAAACAGTGCCCTGGAGTCGATCCGGACCCATGGCGACCCTCTGGATGCGGAGAATGCAAGGAACAGAGGGTCACCTCCTGATCCTAAATGAAGATCCACTTGGGAAACATTACCTTTCCTGGACATTGATGCCTTCAAGGACATCCTCCAGTCTTGGTGTGAAAGGCTCCACCTCCAGTTTCATAGAATTGAATGAAGACAAAACAAGGTTCAATTGGGACATGCTTCCTTCGAACTAACCTAAACCTGGGACGGCCTAAACGTATGCGCTGCCATCGTGCTTTCTGGGACTCTTCCGGTGGCGAATCTCTCAGAAAAGAGATTCCCACAAGAAGAAGAACCCTCATATTGCATTTATTCCCAAATAAACGTATCAAGCTCTATATAATATATAGATAGATAGATAGAAAGCATGGCATGTAATCTTGATTTTCCTACCGAGCTTTCCTCTGTCTCTTCCTCATCCTCTTCCTCCAATCCCCCATACATTCTCAGAGTCTTCCAGGTTTCCGGGAGTCTGCAGCAGGGCAGGAAAAAGGGTACCATTAGTATTATTCTCATTATTATTACTAATATGGCAGTGGGCCCTTGCTATCTGATGGGGCTTGGTTACAGCATCCTCCATCAAGCCCCATCAACCCCACAGTCCCCTCCTTGATGCAGTCCATCCTCCTCCTTCCTTCCTTCCTTCCTTCCTTCCTTCCTTCCACCTTTCCTTCCCAGCATCATTTTCTCTTTTCCAAGGAATCCTTCCTTCCTTCTTTCTCCAGATGCCTCCAAAGCATGACTTTGGTCATCTTGGCTCCTTCCAGGGAGGTTTCCGGCTTCATCTGCTCCAGGACCCATTGCTTCGTCCGTGGGACCCTCAGCCCCAAATAATCTCAAATCAATGCCTTTTCTTCCCATCCTTCTTCCCTGACCATCTCTCACATCCGTCCGTGGCAATAACAGCAAATTGCAATGGCTTGAATGAATCTGACCTTGTTGCTCCGTTGCATATCTTTGCATTTTGGGATCTTCTCCAGTTCTTCCATGGCCATCCTTCCCGTTCTTCATCTCCTTCTGGTTTCCTGGCTGCGGTCCCCATTTCTATCCGTGTTTGATCCCAAGTTATGGGAATGCTTTTACCAAGGCTTTGGGTTGCGCTTGGGAACGAATGGGGCCCAAAGAGGACGCCGTTCAAGGAAAGTGCTTGCAAAAGAGGGATATCTGCTATCTATCCCTCATCTGTCCTTGAAATATCTACTATCCCACTATCTATCTGTCTTTCATCTCTATCTATCTATCTGTCTGTCTATCTATCTATCTATCTATCTATCTATCTATCTATCTATCTTTGGGTCACTCACTGTGTATACACAAACACACCCCACTCTCTTCCGTGCCACCTTTCCCAGAACAGAGGGACCGGCGAAACGTCAGGAATCAACTCTTTTTAAATACAGCCACGGAGACCGAAAAGCCCACAAAGACCTACCTATGCCGGCCGTGAAGGCCTTTGGCTTCCCAAAAATGGGGGCTTACCTGGGAAGAGACTCTGGTTTGTCTTCCACCTTCTTCTCTTCCACCTTCTTTTCCTTCTTCCCTTCCACCTTCTTCACCTTCCCTTCCACCTTCTTCACCTTCTCCTCCTCCACCTTCTTTTCCTCCTCCTTTTCCTTCCTCTCTTCCACCTTCTTCACCTTCTTCTCTTCCACGTTCTTTTCCTCCTTCTTTTCCTTCCTCTCCTCCACCTTCTTTTCCTTGTTCTCTTCCACCTTCTTCACCTTCTTCTCTTCCACCTTCTTTTCCTCCTCCTTTTCCTTCCACTCCTCCACCTTCTTTTCCTTCTTCCCTTCCACCTTCTTCACCTTCTTCTCTTCCACCTTCTTCACCTTCTCCTCCTCCACCTTCTTTTCCTCCTCCTTTTCCTTCCTCTCCTCCCCCTTCTTCACCTTCTTCTCTTCCACCTTCTTGTCTTCCTTCTTTTCCTTCCTCTCCTCCACCTTCTTTTCCTCCTCCTTTTCCTTCCTCTCCTCCACCTTCTTTTCTTTCTTCCCTTCCACCTTCTTCACCTTCTTTTCCACCTTCTTTTCCTTCCTCTCCACCTTCCTTTCCTCCTTCTTTTCCTCCTCCTTTTCCTGCTTCGCTTCCGCTTTACGTACTCCAGCTTCTAAGAGCTACAAGTAAGTGAATTAGAGGCAGACATGAGAGAAGCGACCAGAGATTGCTCTGATCTTTCTGACCCTCTTTCCTCTTTCATCCCATCACCTTATAAAGGAGACTCCCAGTTGGAACCCAAACAACAAGAAGAAACCAACCAACCCTCGTATTGTATTTATCCCCACATGTTAGGTTATATGTGTGTGTGTGTGTGTGTGTGTGTAAACAATAGCATGTAATGTTTATTTTCCTACCGAGCTTTTTGGTGTCTCTTCCTTTTGGAAGGGACGGGATGGACCTTCCTTCGCCTCCTCATCCATCGCCCGAGTCTTAATGCCTTCGGGGAGTCTGCAGTGGGGCAAGAAAGGGCTCGGATTAGTATTATTACAACTATTATAATAATTATTAGTGTTATGGCAGTGGGCCCTTGCTGTCTGCTGGGGCTCTGTTCCAGGATCCTCCATCAAACCCCATAAACCCCACAGTCCCCTCCTTGATGCAGTCCATCCTCCTCCTTCCTCTCTTCCTCCTTCCCTCTTTCCTTCCCAGCATCGTTTCGTCTTTTCTGAGGAGTCGTTTCTTCCTTCTTTCTCCAGATGCCTCCGAAGCATGACTTTGGTCATCCTTCTTCCCTGTCCATCTCTCACATCCATCCGTGGCAATAATAGGGAATGACAATGGCTTGAATGATTCTGGTTTTTATGCCTCAACTGTATATCTTTGCATTTTGGGATCTTCTTCAGTTCCTCCATAGCCATCCTTCCCATTCTTAATCTCGTGTGTGTGTGTGTGTGTGTGTATACACACACACAGACATACACACACACACACACACATAAACACATTCCCAGGTACCACAGCGATACCTCGGGAATAAAGTCTTCTAAAACACGGCCCCGTAGACTGAAAACCCCATAAAAAGCTATGAAAGCCTTCTGCTCGCTTCCCACAAAATGGGGGCTGACCTGAGCATTGGCTCCAGTATCCCAGAACAGTCCATCACTTTTGGGCGCCTCCAGCGGGGTACAATCCTTGTGGCCACTTTCTGGCATTTCTGGCCACCAGAAACGACCCAATGCTTGACCTCTCCTCCAACAGCTTGGAAAAACCCCTTCGCTCCTGACATTGTGGCACTGAAACGCACACCAACTCAGAGACACGAAGGGCAGGGTCTGGCCACGAAGCGCATGCAGACCCTGACCTGGGTTCTAGGATGGGTTCTAGAACACTTAGAACAATCATAAGGAGAAGTGGAACGTTGGCAAGAAAGGCTGGTTGATTGACAGACCGGGAGGTTGATTGACAGAGGCTGCATTAACACACACTCTGTGTATCTGTGTGTGTTTGCGTATACACACATACACATGCGGACAGAAAAATACTATATATACATATATGGAATATTTTCATGTACCTAATGAGATATCTTTGGAAGTGAGATGCATCTTTAGACATAAAATCCATTTATGTTTCATGTATAGGTTGAGTCTCCCTTATTGTCTGAAATTCCTGGGTCTAGAAGTATTTGGGAATATTTGGAATATTCGGAGGCTCACCCGTCCGAGAAATCGGGTGATGAGCAAAAGCCCAAGTCCTCTAAGAAAAAGAGGAAGGAGAAGTCCAAATCGGACTCAGACCGGAGGGATGCTGAGCGGAGTTTGAAGGAGAAACCTTCTAAGGGCTCGGCAGGTGGCTCTTCCTCCCGTCTGGAGTCGAGCGCTAAGGCCTCTGCCATGAGGAAGCATTCCTCTCAGGGGGAGACCCTCCAGGAAAAAGCCCTTTCTGACTCCGACGAGGGATCCCATGCTGACAAGCATGGCGCTCGAAGCTGACTGAAACTCCCGCCGCATCGAAGCCCGACTCCACACCAGCAGCCTCTCCGCGTCAGGAGCTCCCCTCGCAGCCCCTGCAGGAGGAGACCATCCCGAGGCTGAGTACGGAGCACCGGTCGTCTTTTCGGGACTGCCGCTCCTCGACACTGATGGCGAGGTCCATTTTGGCCCAAGGATCCGATCACCGGGATTTCTTTTACGACAGTGCCACCGGAACATACTATGTTGCTGTGGGCCCATCCGCCTTGGAGGGACGAAGGGGTTCTTCCTCCGCTGAGAAACGTCAGGACCGCCGTTGGGTACCCCTCGATGACTCCGCTACCGTTTTGGGAAAAAGGGAACAGGCTCTGCTGAGGAAAGAGATGGGTACGCAGGTCCCTTATTCTCCCGCTGAATCCGTACTCTGTTTGGGAGATGTTTCGGATTCGGAGCCCGAAGGCTCGGAGCAAGAGGGCTCAGTTCCATCCCCGGTGAGGACTCTGACATGGCACAGGAGAGATCTCGGTCCCCGCAGAACTTTTACCAGCCTGGTCCAGTCTCGCCCACGGACAACACACAACATTTTGGGGAGCACCTCCTGAAGATGTCAAATGCTTTGGAGACGTCAGGACCATCGTTGGGTTGCCTTGGAAGTCTCGGAGGGAACTCTGGTACCAAGCAGAGATGCCGCTCCAAAGGGAGACATTGCCACTCACACTGGATAGTCTCCATCAGCATCTGTGGTCTTCCTTGATGAGGAGGACTCACGTTTGGTACTGGAGGACTCCGACCAGGAGGGACCGGCCCCGTCCCGGGAAGGTGACTCAGTTGGCGTGGGAGATGTGTCGTTCCGCGCAGGACTTCTATCAGCCAGGTCCTGTCTCTCCAACGGACAATGCCCACTTCTTTAGGGAACACATCATTAAGATGGCAAACGCCTTGGAGCTAGATGTCACATGTTCAGAGGACGAGGCTGTGGATTATGTTGAGAGACGGATCCAGGATACAGCCCCTACTTTGGCCATTATCCCCTTTTTGCCTTCCTTGATAAAGATGGCCAAGCGTTCTTGGCAAACACCAGCTTCGATCCCATCCACCTCAAGGAAGATTGATGGACTGTACCGGATCACCCCTACATCGGCTTCCTGGTAGCATTAGCATCCGGTGCAGAATTCAGCAATCGTTGAGGGCTCTCAACGAGTCTTCACGCCAAAAACCTCTACTTCCCTAACTGACGGAGAGGCCAAGAAGGTGGACGGCCTGGCAAAGAAATCCTTCAAGGCTTCGGCTCTCTGTCTCAGGATCACCAACTACAATGCCTGCATGGGGGCCTACGTGCAGCACTTGATGGAGCGGATGTCCCCTCTTCTGGCTGAACTCCCCAATGACAAGGGAAGAGGCACACGCTATCGGAGGTCTCTTGATCACTTCTGCCAGGCTCAGTACTGACTGCCATTGCCCTTAGACGACATGCTTGGCTAAGGGCACCAGACCTGACCACGAATGCGAAGGCGGCCATCGAGGACATGCCGTTTGACACTGAAGGCCTCTTCAGTAAGGAGACCAACGAGCGGCTGAACATGATATTCAGTTATGTTTTCTGTACACCTTCTACACATAGCCTGAAGGTAATTTTATACACATTACGTTAGTTAGTTAGTTAGTTAGTTAGTTAGTTTCTATGCTGCTTTTCTTCCAGGCCTAGAGCCAAGATGGCTAATAATTTTGTGCATGAAATAAAATTTGTTTACATTGAACTATCAGAAAACAAAGATGTATTTTCTCTGTCACCCATATTGATAATTTTGGATTTTGAAATAGTTTGGATTTTGGAAACTTGTATTACATGAACAACAGAATGATTTATATGTGGTTTTGGCTGTCCACAATACCCCCATGTCCTTGAGTGCGTTCCATAGCTTTTCATGATCTATACAGTCAAATGCTTTGCTATCGACTATAAAGCACATGCTGATCTTTTCCGCTTTGAATTCAATGTGGAGGGTGGCAGTTAGTACAGGTAATCGCAAAAGCTGCAGAAAAAACAATCCACGGCCCCATTCCCACTACATTTGGATTCGAAGTGTGACACGGGCTATATGACCCTTGTTCACACTCGAATCTACTTCCAATCCTCATCGGATCAATTAGTGGAGGAAAGGACCGGGTTAAAAGCAAATTGCCCGGGCTTTCCTGACACTAGTTTTAAAGTGGTCTTTTTTGGAAAACACGATTCTGAAGCGTTTCCAGTAAGTGGGAACGCTGGTCAGAATCGTGGTTGGTTTTTTGTTTTTTTTGGAGAGGGGTATTGATCGCAAAATCAATCTTGTGCATTTGTGATCTTGCGCATTTGCGATCAGTATAATGAAGAAAAAGAAAAACACACACACACACTTGCTCCTGGGGTTCCTTCCTTCCATCCTTCCTTCCCCTCTTCCTTCCTTTTTTTTCTCTTTTTCTTCATTATACTGATCACAAATGCACAAGATCACAAATGCACAAGATCACAAATGCACAAGACTGCATTTGTGATCTTGTGCATTTGTGATCAATATAATGAAGAAAAAGAGAAAAAAAGGAAGGAAGGGGGGAAGGAAGGAAGGACCCCCCAGGAGCAAGTGTGTGTTCATTTTCTTCATTATACTGATCGCAAATGCACAAGATCACAAATGCACAAGATCACAAATGCACAAGATTGATTTTGCGATCAATACCCCCCCAATAAAAAAAATTCCCCTGCAGGAAGGGGATGGGGTGTTAAGGGCTGTCACCTTACATGGCTGCTCCAGTGGGAACGACAAGTGTTCCCAGCTAAGAAAGCGGTTCCAAACAAGGTCCCTTTTCATAGTGTGAATGAGGGGCCTTTTGGAATCGCTTTCATAAGTGGAGCACAGCCCGGTTCCAATGCGGGGTTTTCCACAAGTGGGAATGGGCCCCACATTTAGTTCTGTTTCTGGACTCCAAGCTGTTTTTGGACTCCAGGCCCTGACTTCTGCAATCCTCACAGAAAATCCACTTTCACATGTATTTATTTAATTATTATTTAATTTTTATTCCGCCTTTCTCCGAAAAGGAGACAAGGCCGCTCATAACACACACATACACACACACACACACAGAGTTGCCCCTTTCAATTTGTTGGGGATCTGTTCTGGACCCCCCCCCCCCCGGTGAGATCAAAATCTTGTGCATATTCAAGCCCATAGGCTTCAATGGGGTGCATGAAGGTGGAGTGTGCACCGCATGCATGCCCCATTGAGATTAATAGCGATAGCCCCTCTGCAGATTTCCAAGTCCGCTCATTTCAAGTTCACAGACTTGGAGAGGTGACGGTATATATATATATATATATACACACACATACATTCAGCTGTTTTTTTCTCTCCCTGTTTCTTCATTATCACCCATTTGTTGGCCTTTCACAGGCTTGGTCCTAGACCATTTGAAAGGCTTGGATCGAGAATATTTGAAAGACCATGGGCTTGTCTGATTAAAATACCCTTATTCTAGCTGATTAGAATATGATCCGTCCTCACATGATTGGCAGGAGTTTGGGCTTTTTGCAGTATCCCCCTCCAAAAAAAACCTGCTGAAACTCCGGAGAAAAACTCTGGAGGAGAAACAAGTGGCTGTCCATCTCTTTCGCAGATCTGTTTCCATCTGTTACGACTCTGGGGGACAGAGTTCAAATCCCAGCTCAGCCATGCAAACCAATAGGTGACTTTGGGCAAGTCACATGCTCTCAGCCTCCGGGGAAGTTAATGGCAAATCTCCTCTGGCCAAATGTTGTCATGAAAACCCCATGATTGGTTTGTCTTAGAGTTTTCATAAGTTGGAAATGACTTGAGCAAGGAAAAGAAATTCTGAGCCTGTATTACGTTGCCGCATAAGCATTGATATGCAGCTCTCATTGTCTTTCTGCAGAAATCCCAGATCAATTTTGGAGGGCCTAGGATCTTGGGGGAGAAAATAGTCCTCATAGGAACTCAATGCACCCCCTCTGGGGTCCTCTTTAAAACTTTTTTAAAATCCGCAGAGCATTATAAAAACCCTTCTCTTGTTAACAATCAGTTCCTAAAGGCTTGGGATAGAAAGGTCTTGTGTATCTAATGGAATACTGATTGGAGAAAGCAAGAAAGCAAGAGAACAATTCACGGAAGGTCCATTTTGTAAATGTCTTTAAAATAATAATGATGACAGAAGATTTTCAGACTTCTGCTAAGCCTAAGAAGGAGAAATGCCTGTAACATCACTCAGGGATGTATGTGGCCAAGCAAATGCTTCAGGTCTGGATGGTCAGACAGGCACAGGATTAGATTAAACTGTTAGATTTTAGAATCTTCCGCAAACAATATTAAACGTTTTTAAGAGATGATGGCATCCAAGTACTTGCTCTTCATTATCCCCCGTGTTTCTCACTCTCACAAACATGCCCAATACATAGTCTAGTCGTATCCTGTGTTTAAATGTAATGAAATTATTTTGAATTGGACAGTCCTCCAGAGAACATCCACCCTGTATGGAAAATTCAAAGGCACTGCCCTCTTTTTTGGGGAAATTCAGTGTGCAAAGGAATCTTGGAGCACCTTTGAGATTAAATCAGTAACATGAGAATTCATCGATTTGAGTCAACATCTGCTTCTGAAGAAATAGACTCAAGTCTACAAAAAGTCATGCTACCAGCTTCATTCTTTCAGTTAGTCTCAAAGCTGCTACAAGATCCCATTGCGTTCTGTATGAAAAATGGCACCGATGTTTTGATCCATTCATTTATTCATTTTACAATTCGCCTCTAAGGCAAGGGACGTGGTCTGTCTTTGAAGTATTTTGTAATCTTTCTGCCATTAAGAGCTTGAAAACAACCAGCTGTAGAACTCAGGTGCACAAAACTTATTCTGTCCAGCAAAGAGCTAAAACAGAACTCATAATAGCTATAGTATGCAGTTTCCTTTTACTGATCACCAAATAAATACGTAAATAAATGAATACCCAAAAATACAACAAGCAACCTAAAAAAATCACAAGCCAGCCAGCAGATTTGTGAAAAGTCCATCTCACATTTTAATACAGAACAATTCAAAGAACAGCTGTTTTAAAGTGAAGGACATTTTAATAATTTCTAAATTTAATAAATTCAATAACTCTCTAAACAACATATTTACTCTCAAGACAACATATTTAGATCAGAAACCACTAGGGCAATGGCAAAGTGTTGTCCCAAATATAAATTAATGTTAAGTACTGTTTGTTTATTTATGTTTCTTTCTTCCTTTCATCATAATAATACCGGGCTATAGAACTAGCTGACCTTTTCCCATTACATAAAACATTTTTAATTAATATTTTATAACTAATATCTTATATTCCTTTCAAATTTTTTCGTTGTGATTTTCCTTAGCTCTGGTTTATATATACAGTGGGCCCTCCGTATAAGATGATTTGCTATCCGTGCATTTGAGAATCTGTGGATTTGGGCATCTGTGCATGGCAAGCCCATATTGTCCTTAATGATGGCGCACATGGACCCGCACCACTATTTGGGGGGAAGAGTCCCTCCCTTTTTCCACTCCCAATTCTTCTTCCTTCCTTCCTTCCTTCCTTCCTTCCCCCTTCCCTCCCTCCCTCCCTCCCTCCCTCCCTCTTTCCCCTCTTCCCCCACCTTCCGTCCTTCTTTCCTTCCCTCCTTCCCTCCTTCCTCCTTCCCTTCTGCCCTGGCTTGACTGCGGGGCATAGTCTACTGCCTAGTCAGCCAGGGCCAGGGCCGGGGCTGGAACCGGGGCCGAGGCTTGAGTCTCAGAGCCCCATCCCCAGGTCCAACAGCCAGGCCAGAACCTCTTTTTTTTTTAACTTTATTATGATTCATATATTGAATATTGATTATGATACAATACATAAATCTGTATATATATATTCTACATTCTATTCCAATTTAGGACAGGGCCTCTGGGCTTCGAACCCCAAGCACCAAGCCTGGCCTCAGCTCCCTCTGGCCAACGGGGTCCCAAGGAAGTCAGGGCAAAGGGCGAGGTTTGGGTTTGGCAGCCCAAAGGCTCCTTCTTGGCTGCTGGGCTGGAACTGAGATCTATTCCTCTGGTCAACGGGGATCCAAGGGGGTCATGGCCAGGAGAGGAGCTTGGATTTCAAAGCTCAAAGACTCCACCCCAGCTGTGGAACGGGGCTCCAAAACCCAAGCGCCGGCCCTGGGTCCCCGATTCCCTTGGAATTCCATTGGCCAGAGGGAGCTGGACAGGCCCAGCAGCCAGGATGGAGCCTCTGAACCCCAAGAGGATGGAGAAGGCCTGTCTTTGTCTCCCCCAAGATGGTGATGAATATTGGGAAGAGTCCTCCTCTTTTCAGGCGAGGCTGGATGGAGGAGGCCTGTCTTTGTCTCCCCCAATATGGTAATGGATATAGGGAAGAGTCCTCCACTTTTCAGACAAGGCTAGAAGCAGAAACCTTTCTTTGTCTCCACCAAGATGGTAATGGATGTAGGGGAGAGTCCTTCTCTTTCAGGCGAGAATGGAGGAAGCCTGTCTTTGTCTTCCCCAAGATGGTCGTATATCCTTTTGCTGGATTGGTCATTGTCTGGTGGTTACTGACGCTGCAGGGAGGCTCCCCATGTTGTCGGCGGTGCTTCTTCTACCAGGGACAGGGTTCGAACTTGGAGTCCCTCTGCCACCTGCTTCGCCCTGAAAATAAAGGAAGGGATCAGGGAAAGGGCTCAGGACTCTTTCAAATGGGGAGGAATTTCTCCCAACTCCGAATGGAGCCAATGCGGATTCATGTAAATTCGCTTGTTTAGCGAATTTACATGAACCCCTGCTCCGTTCGGAATTACTTCCCATTATCCGAAAATAACCCCCTCCTGCCCGAATTTGCATGCGAAGCTTTAATTCGCAATAACGTAAAACCCATGATTGCATTCGAATTGGCTTCCCTCTTGCCCGAATTTGAGTGCGAAGAGTTAATTTGCAATAACGTAAAACCCATGATTGCATTCGAATTGACCTTAAATTATACTTCCAATTTAGCCTTGTATGAAAGAGCCCTCAGTCTCTTTTGCAAGACACAAAGGTGTTCAGTAATTTTGCTTGTTTTTTTTTTTTTTCCCCCTCTGAACAAGATTGCATGCAACCTTTGGGGTTCTGCTGAGCTATAAAGGGCATTTCTGCCAGAATAAATCAGTAAGGGCAATCTCTGGCAAGAATGATTAAGTAACATGCAATTGCCAGGCTGTTTTATGGGTTGCTTGTGTGATGCATCAAACAGGCAATTGAATTTTTATCATTTT
>JAOEGL010000108.1:0-61169 GCA_034509955.1 Urosaurus nigricauda
TTGACTGATCCTGGTGCCTATTATTTCCCCTTCACATTTCCTCCTTAAGCAACTCCAGCTTAAACATTCTTTGCATCCAGCAGGGTCAAAGGTATAACACATCCCATCATCCAGTCATACAAAACAAAGCAGGTACAGCATAAATGATTAACAAGCATTGCAGGAACTCTGAGGGACTCAGACCCTGAGACTTCCCATTTCCTCTGTATGGTTGGCCCTTTGTATGAACCGATTCTTTATCTATGAATTCAAGCATCCACCTCTTGAAAATATTCATAAAATTAAAAAGAAAACTTGATTTTCTCATTTTGTATAGGGGGCACCCTGTTACACTATCCATTGTAGTTAATGGGACTTGAACATCCACAGATTTTGGTATCCACATGGGGTCCTGGAACCAAACCCCAGTGGTTACCAAGGGCCCACTGTATAACAAATCCCAAGGGGTCATGGCCATCTCACTTTTTCCACCCCAATAACCAATTCGTCTCTGATACTCTGGTTGTCTCCTCCAGCTTTTTTATAATAAAAATCTCTGCAGAGCTAGTGAGGAATTTGTTGGACCTTACACACTTGGCAGAATGTGACTTCCAACAAACATCAGGATTTTGGGAATCTCCCATTACTGCTCGCTCTCTCTCTCTCTCTCTCTCTTTTTTAAATTATTTTTTATCATATATATACAAAAAGAGATAAAACAAACATTTAACATAATCTATTGGATAAATAGTTCGCAATTGTATTTTCTATTTACAAACTTAAGATTTCATTTAATTACTTATCCATATTCCTCTCTTCTCTCTAACTTCCTAATGTCGTCCCATTGATTAGACCTATAAATCGCATTCAATTTTTAGCCTTATTCCCAATTTAATAATACAGTGTAATAAAACTATAGATACATTCTTCTGTTCCCAATGTCTTTTCTTTTATGGAGATTTGTTATTCATTATTATTTCTCAGAAAAGATATTTCTTTTTTTTCCTTTTTTTATATTTATCAAAAATTATATGTTAACCTTGATGCCTTAAAATATTTTTCATTTTCCCGCTTTCTTCATATTTTCCATTTCTTCATGCAAAATTCCTTAATTGGTGACCACTCTTCTTCTATTTCCTCTATGTCTTTGTTATTCATGAGATTAGTCAGTTTATCCACCTGCATCATATCTAAAACTTTTATTAACCAATCATCTATCCTTGGCAGCTCTTTATTCTTCCATGCCTGGGCAATACGTAATCTCGCTGCAGTAATCAAGTATAGTAGGAGGCGCCAATGTTTTCTCTCTATTACGGGTGGGATTTTATTCAACATATTTAATAGGTAGATTTCCGGTCTACATTCATATTTAATTTGCAAAGTTTTTTCTATACACCCATGTATCTGTTTCCAAAATTTCCGCATTTTTGAGCAATTCCACCAAATATGAATCCATGTTCCTATTGCAGCTTGACATTTCCAACATTTGTTGGAGCTTAAATTATAAATTTTTGCTAATTTGTTTGGTGTGAGATGCCATCTTTGTTCCATTTTGAAGTAATTTTCCTTTAAATCTTTTGATTTTTTGAATTTCTTGGCTTTAGTTCTCGCATATTTCCAACTATCCAAGTCAATCATTACTTCTGAAATTGGTTCTTTTTCCCATTCAAAGTTATGTAACATTTGATATATCTTAGATATTTTTTGTGTACCTTTACAATGGAGTATTTTGCCTAATTCTGTTTGGTCATCCTCAAAGCCCTCTAATTTTTGGTCCATTATAAATCTCTCTTTTAATTGTAAGTATAGGAGCCAATGCATTTTTTTCCCTATTTTTTGTGTCAGTTGCTCTATTGGTTTCATTTCGTATTTTTTTGTATAGATTTCTGCAATATGTCTTTGTATGTCAACCAGATATCTAGTGATTTCCAACGTCCAATGAAAGCCTCCTGCGGAGAAAACCATAACGGAATTCTTCTGTAAAATTTAGTTTTGATCTTGCTCCATACTCTCAATAAGGCTCTTTTGATAATATGGTGTTTGAATTCAGTATGTACCGCCGCTTTGCCATACCATAAATATGCATGCCACCCAAATCTGTTATTGTGACCTTCTATATTTAACAACTTTTTGTTTGCCAAAGTAACCCATTCTGAGATCCAGTCCAAAACGTTTCCATAGTAGTATAGTTTTAAGTCCGGCAGACTAGTTCCTCCATCTTCCTTTGATCTTGTTAGAGTTTCCCATTTGACACGTGGTCTTTTCCTATTCCAGATGAATTTTTTAATATCTTTATTCCATCTTTTAAAAGGGGAGTCGTTGTTTAAAATTGGAATAGTTTGGAATAAAAAGTTCATTTTATTCATTTTGATAGTTTCAATTCTACCCATAAGAGATAGTTTAAGTTTACTCCATTTCTCCAACTCTTTTTTTTTATTTCTTTCCATTTTTTGACATAGTTGTTCTCGAATAATTCTGTATTCTTATTTGTTAGCCAAATTCCTAAGTATCTGGCTTTTTTTTTACAACTTGGCAGTTTGCCAATTGCCTAAGTTGATCTTCTTCTCGTTTGTTTAAATTTTTTGTAATCAGAACTGTTTTCGTCCTATTAATTTTAAAGCCAGATGCTCTTCCAAAATCTTCTATGATTTGGAAAAGATGTTCAATTTGATGAAAGGGATCTTCCAAGATCATGACTAAATCGTCTGCGAAGGCTCTTAGCTTGTATTCCTTTCCTCTAAGCTTAATACCTTGTATGTCTTGCCTTTCTCTAATCTGGTTGTTTAACACCTCCAAAACCACAATAAAAAGTAGCAGTGAAAGAGGACATCCTTGTCTTGTACCTTTTTCGATGTTTATTTTTTTCAGTTTTCTTCCATTAACTATTAATTGTGCTTCTTGTTTCTCATAAATTCCTCTAATCCAAGTCAGAAAGCTTTCTCCCACATTCATCCTTTTCAATATTTCAAATAAACAGTCCCAGTTGACATTGTCGAACGCTTTCTCTGTGTCTGCAAATATCATGGTTAGCTTCTTGTCATTGTTTCTTTCGTAGTATTCTAAAACATCTAGGATTATTCTTATGTTGCCTTTCATTTGGCGGGAAGGAAGAAAGCCAGCTTGATCATTGTTGATGTAGTCTTTCAAAACTCTTTTAAATCTTTCCGCCAAAATTAGAGTGAAAATCTTATAGTCTGTATTTAATAGTGAAATGGGTCTGTAATAGGTGACGTATTTAGGATCTTTATCATCCTTCGGAATTAAGACAATATCAGCAACTCTCCAAGATTCTGGAATCCCGTTGATTTTGATTTCGTTTAGTGTGTTTTGCAATGGTACTTTTAATTCCTCTTTAAATTTTTTATAGTAACATGCCGTGAAGCTGTCTGGACCTGGAGCTTTATCTGTCTTCAAACTATCTATCGCCTTTTCCACTTCCTGTATCGTAAATGCTGCATTTAATATTATCTGTTGTTGCTGCAAGATACTTGGAATGTTCTGTTCATTAATATATTCAATTACCTTTTGTAACAGTATTTCCTCTTTTTTATACAAATTTGTATAGTAACCATAAAAGGCTTCCTGGATTTTGTCTTGGTTAGTCGTAGTTCCAGCACCATGAATAATTTCTGTAATAATCTACTTCTTTCTTTCTTGTCTCAATCTAATTGCTAGCCATCTGCCTGTTTTGTTTGCGTTTTCGAAACGTTTCTGTCTTATGTATCTCATCTTCTTTTCCATTTCATTTATTAGCATCTTATCCAGTTGTTGTTTCAAATATTTCAAGTGTTTGTTTTTCCTATCTGAGGTCAGGTCGTCATTTAGTCTTTTTTCAGCTTCCATGATTTCATATTGTAAATCTTGAAGTTCTTTCTTTACTTTATGTTAAATTTCAGCTCCTCTTTGTATCAATATTCCTCATAGAACAGCTTTACTGGTATACCATACCGTTTTCATAGACACCTCACGATCGCTGTTTTCAAGAAAGAAATTTACCAATTCCTTCTTGGTCTTTTTGAGAAAAGTGTCATTGTTAAGTAAGGTGTCATTGAGTTTCCAACAATATTGTTTCTTCCTTACTAACATAGACATATTAATTAAATGATGATCAGATATAAACCTTGGTAAGATTTCCATCTGTTTAATCCTCATGAGTAATGTCTTAGAAACAAAAAAAACATATCGATCCTTGATGTTGTTTTGTGGGATTCTGAAAAGAAGGTATGCCCACGGTCTGATGGATAAAGTTCTCTCCATACGTCACATAAATCAAATTCTTCTTTCATTTCCTTAAAAATTACGGGTAATTTTCCTTGCAGTTTGTTCTTTTTGTTTGTAAGATTTCTGTCTTGCTTCGGGTCCATGACTCCATTCATGTCTCCCAACATTATGATGTTTTCATATTCTAGATCATGAAGTAGTTCTTTAACTTGTAAAAAAAAGATTGATTTATTGTCTTTGGGTGCATAAAGTCCTAGTAGTAAATATTTAATATCGTCAGTCTTGGTCTCTATAGCTAAGATATGGCCTTCTTTATCTTTATAGACTTCTTTCGCAGGATAAATGTCTTTTACTTAAATCACTAGTCCGCTTTTCCTCTTTACATTTGCTGGAACAAAAGTCTGACCTAGTTTGGGGTTATTTAGGTATTTTACATTTTTTTTGTTTTATCTTAATTTCTTGGAGGCATATGATATCCAATTTTAATTTGTTTATATAATGGAATGTTTTACTGCGTTTATATTTAGAATGTAATCCTTTGATGTTCCATGATCCTATCTTCATCTCCATGGTTAACAATTATAATAAAAGTATTAAAAACCTAGGTTTGTTAATTCTCCTTCTTCTGACTCCTTTTGGTCTGTTTTCTCTGGATCAGTAGTCTCATCCTCCAATGACTCCTCTTTTCCCTTTCTCCTCTTCTACCATGTTCTTTTTCTTCAGTTTTTCTTCTTCTTCTTTAGCCCGAGGGGTCACTCTTCTCTGTTCTTCCTTCAGCATTTTTTCTTCTTCATTTCTTAATTTCTTTAAAAAGTCCTTTGCTTTAGGATTTTAGGATTTTGGGGGTCTCCTATTACTGCTATATCTCTCATTTTGGAATATTTGGTCTTTTGTTTAGGAAAGACATTGTCCAAATTTTCAGTTTGGCTGGGGAGCCTATGGTAAACAACAAGGTCACTCTTGTGTCTCTCCCCTTTAATTTTTACCCAAAAACTCTCAACCTATTTTTCATGCTCTGTTTATGGTATGTATCTCCTCACAAGTGTACACGTTCTTGACATAAGAAACAGTTTTAAAAAACCTATTCAGAGAGTACCCAAAAAAGGGGAAATATAAAAAAATATAATTCCCCAACAGTCATCCTAAGCACCTGCTTTGAATGAATGTATGAGGACTAACATCTGTATCCTTCTTTTCTGAAGTTCACTTACCAGTTCTGAATCTAATATAAGGGAAGAAATCCCATGGAGACTCAGTCTACGTACTCCCAGGCTATCGTGGTCCAACCATCTCAAGAGGTATTCGATTGTCTCCTGATTAGCTGTCAGGTATTTAGTATTCTCTATGAGGACCTGGAGTGACCAAAGGAAATAATTTCAAACTAACTCACTAGACTGAAAGCTAGTCACAACTAACTGACTAGACTGAAAGGGGGCACGCTGCATCTCCATGCTGTACATTTTGCTGTCAGAGGTTTTCTCATCCACACAACTACACAAAGTCAACCGAGGCCAGATCAATGGCTATACTGCACTTTTTTTTTCTTTTTTATGTTACTTTTCTGTTCTCAGCATTGCCTGAAATGGCCCAGAGAAAATCATAGAACCAAACAGTTGGAAGAGACTACAAGGGTCTTATTGTAGGTGCATGTTGCATGTCAGCTCTGCAGAAGAAAGAGACTGGAGGCAAGGCACATGAAATTACAGTGGAAAGACTGATACAGTGAGACCCACAATTGGAAGTCTGAGGTGGGAGTGATTGTAGAATGGTCTGCTGGAGGAGGTCCACCGACTGGATAAGCTTTCTAAGTTTAAACAGCAGCAAAAACCAGTCTGTTAAATCAACACATTTTAAGCATGTATTGATTGTTCTTAATATGTATTGGTTGTATATGCTCTTTTAATTGGTATTACGTATTTGATTTGTTGTTGTTGCCTGTCTTGATCCGTAGGAAGATCAACAACTAACACCACTAACAAACTCTACAGCTTTTCACTACCATGGTGTCACTGCTGGATGTAGTCACCACTAGATAGGATGGAATGGAGAATAAGAAGAGTAAGTCTTTCCCCAGTATCCCTATCACCACTTACCACCACTGTGTTCACTTCCAGATTCTCCTGCAACTTAGCCAGCAGGAACTGCATAAGTTGGTCAGGATCAGCAGACTCAGAGACAACTTGCCAAATAGCCTCACAGTTTCTGTGGACCTTTTCAAACGGGGAGGAATTTCTCCCAACTCCGAATGGAGCCAATGCGGATTTATGTAAATTCGCTTCTTTAGCGAATTTACATGAACCCCTGCTCCGTTCGGAATTACTTCCCATTACCCGAAAATAACCCCCTCCTGCCCGAATTTGCATGCGAAGCTTTAATTCGCAATAAGGTAAAACCCATGATTGCATTCGAATTGGCTTCCCTCCTGCCCGAATTTGCATGTGAAGAGTTAATTTGCAATAACATAAAACCCATGATTGCATTCGAATTGACCTTAAATTATACTTCCAATTTAGCCTTGTATGAAAGAGTCCTGTGAATGAAAAGAAAGTAGTGCTAGATCCCTTGGACCAGAGACGATTAAACAAATATTTTAGGAATGACTTTTTCCACCAGAAATTGAAGGGCATTTTGCTTTACAAACTGACCAACTCAGAGGTGGTCAGGCTTCATAACAAAGTTGAAGCCACCTAGAAACAAAAGCTTCACACTCAAGGATTACAGAAAAGTACCACACATTTATGTATTTCATATATGTTAAATGGCCAGCTTAATAATGTGTCATGAATGTTTCTGAATTAGAAACATACCTATAACAATAGCTTGTCTTGAAGTAAAATACTGACACAAAGTAGCACAAAAGGTTTTTAAAACCATGCTAAAAGTTGGGTGGAACTATCAAAAGCCCTGCGTAGCACAAAAGGTTTTTAAAACCATGCTAAAAGTTGGGTGGAACTATCAAAAGCCCTGCGTCTTATTAAGCCTAATGAATGACAACTGATGAGATCCAGATCTTGGAAAGTTAATTTTGGTGATATAGCTCTGAGCATTCCCCAGCTAGAAGAGTTGTTTTGCCAGTGGCAATGCTCACTGGGAGATTCTGGAAAGGGTCATACAAAAAAGGAATGACTCCAAGCTGTGAACTCCAGGTCTACTTGAAGATATTTTCAGTTTCCATATGCTAATATCCAAGGGGCAAGGAAGGGAGTGAAGGCTAATGTATGACTTCAGAAGCACACCTTAAGAAGCTGTTTTCATCAAGCAGAACGAAGCTTTCTGAGCAAGTTTCATAGATCCCTAATTCATCAATCTAGTTGGTAGGAATTTTGGTGACATCACCACTACAATACCTGAAAGAATGTTCTAGGAGGAAATTGATCACCTCCTTAAGGTGAAGAGTTGCCAAGGTTGAGATGGCTAACATAGCCACACTGTTCTCTTTCCTGTCTTTCCTGCTCTTGATATTGGCATATAACAATTCCAGCAATTCTTGGACCTGTCAAAGGAGAACAAAGTTACTTTCCTGGTTGTAAGAAGAAGGGCTGGATGGTTGCCATGCAACACAGGGAGGGGTTTAGGGCCCTCCAAAACTTCTCTTCTTCCATTTATTTATTTTTGTGACTCAGATGGCTTAGACTCTGGATGATAGAAATTCTACCTTGCTCAGCCATTGCTCAGTAGTTCAGCTATAATGGAAAGACCACAGATTCCTCAATTCCAGTCCAAATACAATCATAAAAATTCTATAAGCAGAGCCTCAAGTTCCAGACCCCCTCCCCCAGAGATAAGAAAAAACATGGGACATTTAGTCTCACTGTCCTCAATGATGGGTGCCATGTGCACATAGCTGCTCACACATTGAAAGCAATGGGGCTTGCCGCCTGTGGATGCTTAAATCCACTGATGGCAAGCCTGCAGATATCAGGAGTCCAATGTTGTTCCATATGCTATAAGCTGTGGTGGAATTATTTTTTTAAAAAAAATCTTATTTAGAGCCACTTAGATACATACACTCTGAGGAAACTCAACTGCATCTGACTAATTTATGTGCTCAAAGGATGTGACCAAGACAAGATTCTAGAAGGAACTTACCATTACTGACTTTCCAATAAATTGTTTAATCAGCTCTTGAAACAGATAGTAGACATCAAAAAAACAAAAGAAATCTTCAGCATCTCCTCCCAAGAAATTCATTGCTTCAAGGAGCTCTTTTGGTGGAAGGTAGCCACCAAAGACCTGAAACAATGGAGAAGCTTGTGAATGGTAGTACCACATTCAGTTGTGTCCCAATCTATGCCTGCAACAAAAATGGCCAAAATAGTCTTAATACTGGCTGGGCAAAAGAACCTAGGAAAACTGATTCATAGCAGAGAAAAGGAGGGAGGGGGGGTAGATCTTTACATGTTGAGTATCCCTTATCTGGAATTTCAAAATCCAAAACATTCCAAAATCCAAAATTGTCCATGTGGGTGGCTGAGATAATGGTTTCTGATGGTTCAGTGTGCACAAACTTTGTTTCATGCACAAAATTATTTAAAATATTATATATAAAATTATCTTTAAGCTATGTGTATAAGATGTATGGTATATGAAACATAAATGAATTTCAAGTTTATACTTGGGTCTCATCTCTAATATATCTCATTATCTATATGCAAATATTCCAAAATCCAAAAAAAATCCAAAATCCTTAACACTTCTGGTGCCAAGAATGGCAGATAAAGGAGACTTAACCTGTATTCACTTAAGGAGTACAATATCTGCCAAAAAGTTACCAGACTCATATACCCAGGAAGTCCATAAGCGTGGTGTGATGGCAATGCTCCATTGTTTGAGAACTTGGACAAGTTTTTTTAAACTATAATTTTACTATACTTCCCTTTTATCCCAGTTTATCTCAGTTTATTTGCCAACATGAACACTGGTTGTGCTAGCTGGGGGATTATGAGTCTCCAGAGCTAACATTTTCAAATTCTCAATGCTTCCTCTGAACATGAAGTTTCCTTCATTTCTCTGTGCTTTTATTCTGCTTTTCATTTTTAAAGAATCCTGCTCCAGTAGTACACAATGAGTACTAGTAGACAATGACTTTATCCAATTCTTTTTAGAAGTTGTCTATGACTATTTAAAGTGACACATCCCCTCAATTTCTGACGCATCCTCTCAATTTCAAAAGCAATATTTGCCCTGTGGCTATTATTTGAGAAATCCAAGTCCAAAGCCTGCTTCAGCCATAAAAACTGGATTCCTACTACAGAATACTTCCCATAAAAGAACCATGGATAGGCCTTAGATTCTTCAATGGCCCAAGAAATGGCCCAACATAGCTGTTGCTGTTAGGATTCAAATATCTAAGGAAGTCAGATGTAAGATGTCAAAGGTATAAAAACTATCATCTTGCTCAATCTTCCCTGTGCTCATGGAGGTGGAAAGAAAAAAGCCAAGGGGACATATACTTGGAAGAGTTTTTCATCACTGCAACTCCCAGGCTCCCCATCTAGCATGTCCACTAAATATGTTCTTTGAGGGATTCTGTGACACAGTTCCAAAAAAGAAACTTCTCTCAGCTCTGGACTCTCACATTAATGGGATTGGTGCCTTACACAACATTAACTTACCACGGCAAGGTTGTGATTATTGTCCTTAAAGAGGGATGGAACAGGGGTAGAATAGTTCAGGGCTGCAAGAGCATTGTGGATACCCTCTGGTCCCCATTCAGTATGCCACAGTATGTCTGCAATAAAAGGGGTAGAGTGTAGATCCTCACTGGTAACAATGAACAGTGGTTATCCTTTCCTATCACCTATCCCTGACAGGAATACAGTCGGCTCTTTGTATCCATGGATTCCTTACCCACAGATTCAACCATCCATGGCTTGAAATATATATATTTTGGAATATATATTCCAAAAAGCAAACCTTGATTTTTGCTATTTTATATAAGGGACATCATTTGACTATGCCATTGTATTTAATGAGACGAGCATCCACAGATTTTGGTTTCCACAGGGGCCCTGGAACCAAACCCTAGAGCAGTGATTCCCAAACTTTGGTCCTCCATGTGTTTGGGACTTCACCTCTCAGAAGCCATAGCCAGCTTGGCAAGCAGTCAGGAATTCTGGGAGCTGATGTCCAAAACATCTTGAGGACCAAAGTTTGGGAACCACTCCCTAGAGGACACCAAGGGCCTATTGTATATGTTCAGTAACTGGTTACTCCTTCTGAGAGGACATAGGGTTGCCTGTTCTGGTTCCAAAAATATTGGCTGCTCAAAGTAATTCCAGGGCAAGTCTTGTTCTGAGCAGAGCCAGAACAGGATGTTCAGGACACAGCCAAGACCAGAACTTGGAAGAGTTACTGCTTTGAATTGTTACTTCCACAATTTGCCAGCCACAATAGAAATTGTAGTAATAAAATTCTGGTGACTTTAGTTTTAAAAAGTTGTTTTTTCCAAACTCTAGAAGGAATACAATCTGGCCTAGAAATAGTAGGGGTGGCAGACTTTTCTGGCTTCTCAGGCTCCAGTATTCACAGATTGATGAAAAAAATTGAAAAGAAAAATTATTCTTTTGGACTGAGATTTTGCCAAAAATATCCCTAAAACAATCCTCTCTCACAGCTTGTGGACCCATCCCACATTGGCTTTTGCCAACACTTATTCCCCCTGCCCCACATGTTTTATGGGTCAAGCCCTCTCTAGTATGTTAAGTTGGAGCTTGACAACCTTTTATTCCTGATCTGTTTCTGAGAACTGCAAAACAAGCAAAACCAAAAACTTCCCCCTGTTGTTGTATCTTTGTGCTAAGAACAGTTTCATCTGCTGTTTGTTTAATCTTGTCAAGCTATGATTCTAAGGGGGCAGGTACAAGAGGAAGTGAACCAACCAATCAGATCAGGGCTCATTTGCATTTGCCCCAGAGCATCTTGGGACCTGAGCTGTTGTTATTTTTATGTTGTTGGAGGGTTAGGGGATTGTATAATTAATGATTATGTGTTGTTATGTAACTTTATTTCTTTTACTGTACTGTAACTCTTCTTGCACTCTCTCTCTCATCTGGATATCACCACCTCAGGAACTGCTGGACCTTGTTTTCACAGCTTGGCACTCCTGCTTCAAGCAGTCGAGAATCCACACAACTTGTAGTCTAAACAATAGAACTACTTTTCTTCTGCTATCTGGTTACATACAACTAATAAAATAACAAACAACTTTGCAACACATTGACTAAGCTTCTGTAACACTATACATTCATTTCAAATCCTCACAGCTCACCCAGGTCAAAAAACACCACCACCACCATCATCATCATGGACAAGACTGGTAATTATTCCTATTGTTAGTTGCCACCCACTGGGTGTGCATATCCACATTGATTGGCTGAACTTTCTCTCCCCAGACTTAAATCCAACCCTTGACTATGGTGGTCTTGCCCATGAGTCACGTTCCAGGTGTTTTCAATGTACATTCTTTAGTGATCTTGACTTTAAAGACTTATTGTTTTGATTATATTTGCACCTGTGATTTTGTGTATGTGCCTTGCCATGCTGGAAACTTTCTAATTGGAAATCTTCTGTCCCTTTGTTTCTCACATACATTTTTTCATTTCAATTACTGCATGTCCCATGCTCCATTTCTTGACAGACACTCCTCCTGCCTTCCTCTGCAACTCACCTCAATGAAAGGAAGGCCACACTGGAGGATGGCCAGGGCTGCAGATTGAGGGATTGAACAGACCATCCTTTACAGCACTGGATTTGGGCCATGGCAACTACATGCCGCAGCCCTGATCTTGCCTTTCTGCAGTGCAAAAAGAAACCACAAAAAGCGGCTCCCTTTTGCGCCATGGAAAGGGCACCATAGCTGCCAATGCTGTGGCTTTTCAGCACTCCTTTGGCTCTACTTCATCTGTGACACCACCCACCGTGTGATGGGGTGCATGGCATCACCCTGGCATGGCGGCAAAGTCTGGGCAATAAGTCAGCTCTGTTTTATATGCTTTCAATAACTGAAAAAGCATCACATGTAGGATTTTTACTTTAGGTTATCATTTCTTGTAGGGAAATTACTTAGTCTAGAATCAATGCCAAAGTATTTTAACTTGTTTTAATTTTGTTGTACTCCGCCCCGATTGCTTGTTCAGAGGGGTGGACTATAAATAAATATTATTATATTATTATTTTTCCCCAGATGTCACTGTCTTTATTTCAGACCGGTGTAGTGCCTTACATGTTGGACTAGGACTTGGGAAGACCAAGGTTCAAATCCCCCTTCAACCATGGACACTCACTGGGTGACCTTGTCAAATTATACTCTCAGTCCCAGAGGAAGGCAATGGCAAGTCTCCTCTGAACAAATTTTGCCAAACAAACTCTAGGAGGAAGTTGCCATGTGTCAAAGTAGGTGAAATCAAAGGAAGTCAGGTTACATGTTAGCTAGTGATTTATGGTTAAGTTCCACCAATACAGCTAAGTCCACTGGATGTTTGGCCATAGTAAGGTAAAAGATTATCTTCTACAATGCACAGCAAAACTTAGCACTCTTCTCCAGTAGAATATTGGAGGAGAATATCAATTGCAAGTGAACATAGTGGCTCAATGGAAAAAACATACAAGCAACAATAGTACTGTTCACAAAATTGGCAGAAACCTTAAGGACGACCCAGTCCAACCCCCTGCCATGCAGGAATACACTATCAAAGAACCCTCAACAGATGGGCATCCACCCTATTTAAAAACCTCCACTAGGAGGTTCAATGGGGGAGTTGCTTTTTGAGACGGGAAGATAAATGGGTCATAACAATTCTCTATTATTTTCAAACACAGAGCCTTATCACTTTATCACTGCAAAAACAAAGATGAAATGGAGCCAAGGAGGAGCAGCTTTCTCCATGCCTTATCACATGACATCCCAGAGTTTAGGTTTTCTTCCCACAAGAGATGGTCATGAAAGCAAATCTTTTATCAAACTCATTTTCAGCTAGAAAAAAGACTCACTTTTATGACTGTCTCCCACATCAATTACCAAACTAAGTGGGTAGACGTATTGGGTGGCATATGTCTTCTTTTCGAGACAGGCATGCATCTGCATGTTTTCTGACTTCCAGGGCTATCAGGCACCCATCATTATCACTTAAGCATGTAAAACAAGGTACGGAGCTAAATTGCACCTACACCTAGAGCATGAAAACATAACTTTCTGGACTACTCTCAATATCCCACAGGTGGCATGAGCATTGGCCATAGAATAGAATCATATGATCATATAATCATAGAGTTTGAGGAGACCACAAGAGCCACCCAGTCCAACCCCCTGCCATGCAGAAACTCCCAATCAAAGCATCCCTGACAGATGGCCATCCAGCCTCTGCTTAAAAACCTTCAAAGAAGGAGACTCTACCACTCTCTGAGGGAGTGTGTTCCACTGTTGAACAGCCTTTACTGTCAGGAAGTTTCTCCTAATGTTGAGGTGGCATCTCTTTTCCTGTAGCTTGCATCCATTCTTCCGGGTCCTAGTCTCTGGAGCAGGAGAAAACAAGCTTGCTCCCTCCTCAATATAACATCCCTTCAAATATTTAAACAAGGCTATCATCTCACCTCTTTACCTTCTCTTCTCCAGGCTAAACATCCCCAGCTCCCTAGGTCGTTCCTCATAGGACATGGTTTCCAGACACTTCACCATCTTAGTTGCCCTCCTTTGGACACGCTCCAGTTTCTCCACATCTTTTTTGAATTATGGTGCCCAGAATTTGACACAATATTCCAGGTGGGGCCTGACCAAAGCAGAGTAGAGTGGCACTATTACTTCCCTTGATCTAGACGGTATACTTCTATTGATGCAGCCTAAATTTGCATTGGCCTTTTTAGCTGCCACATCGCACTGTTGACTCATGTTCAGCTTATGGTCTACTTGGACTCCTAGATCCTTTTCACACGCAGTTTCATTCAGCCAGGTGTCTCCCATTTTATATCTGTGCATTTCATTTTTACGCCCTATGTGCAGGACTTTACATTTCTCTGTATTGAATTTCATTTTGTTAGCACTGGCCCAGCTTTCATGTTTATTCAGGTCATTTTGAATTTTGATCCTGTCCTCTGGGGTATTAGCTACTCCTCCTACTTTAGTGTCATTTGCAAATTTGATAACTAGGCCCTCAATATTTTCATCCAAATCATTAATAAAGATGATGGATAGCACTGGGCCCAGGACAAAACCCTGTCGGACCCCACTGGTCACTTCTTTCCAGGTTGAAAAGGAACCATTGTTGAGCACCCTTTGGGTTCGGCCGGTCAACCGATTGGAAATCCATGTAACAGTTACCTTGTCTAGCCCACATTTTGCAAGCTTGTTTGCAAGAATGTGCATGAGAGTGCGTGTTACACATCCACATGTTGAACACACAAATACAGGTGTGTGTGTCTGTGTATGCGTATGTTGGCCTAAGTATTGTCATCACTTAGCAAGGCATAGGTATTGATGACAAACCTTCAGAAAACAAGCACACCAGGAATCTGCAGGATCCCCCAACCAGCAATTTATTTTACTGTACATGTTCATGCATAGGTCTAGAAGTTTGAGTTAAAAAACTGACCCAAAAATCCTGGGCTCACTTATCCACAGGTCAATGTAAGCATTATAGTTTAACTCTTTCTTTTAAAAAGGAACCATTTGCTTACCACATCAGAGATGTGTAACTCAGTTTACTGTCCTGTAGTCAGCAAAGCTTTAAGCCACTGTGCTTTACTATAAACAAGTTGATGGGTTCACATCCCAGGCTTAGGTTGCTAACTGAGGCAATGTACCAGTGCAGAAACCCAACAAGACTATGGGCAAAAACACACTGCAAAAATAATCCCGTTTGAGACCACTTTAAGTACTCTGGCTCATTGGCCTGATCTAGATTGGCAAAAAGAGGTGTGCTGATGGCTGCATGAAAGCCCAGCCTTTAGATGAGAAAAAGGGAAAGTGTGCCATGAAAACGCTATTTTGGCATTTTAAGGGAGAAGAAGCGCCTTTTAAAAGGAGCTTGATTTCCCCACTCCTTTTTTTAAAAGGGCGCAACATCGCTACTGCATCTAAAGGCTGCGGTGTAGTTGCGCAGTTAAAGGGGGCGCTGTAACTTTAAAGCGCCCATTTAAAGGCAGCGATAGAGGTGCGGAGTATAATGGATAGTGAGTTGGGAGCATGCGTGGTGTGGACTTCACTTCTAATTAAAACGCTCAATGCCCTGCAGGTGTAAAAGCTGGGGTTTAACTGCGACGTTTTTTAAAGCTCCCAAACCCTAACTCCACCCCTAATCCGAACCCTAGACATGCGCAGTAGGGACTCTGGGATGCCGTTACTGTTATTCTACTGTGGATAACATTCCATTCATTCACAAAATAAGGGAGTTCATTCATGATGCACCAGTGGAACGGCACAGTTTAAAAAGGCAGAGGAACCGCAATGATAATTTGACAGATCCTGCAGGTTTACCGGCTGCGAACTGCGCAATTGCACAGTTCCCAGCCGGCAATGATAATTTGACTCTATGGTGTACCTGCGCAATTCGCAGCCGGCTAGGAAAAACAATTTAAAGGTTCGGCGCGGCCGTCATAGGGCATGGCTTCCAGGCCCTTTGCCATCTTAGTTGCCCTCCTTTGGACATGCTCCAGTTTCTCCCCATCCTTTTAGAAATGTGGTGCCCAGAACTGGAGGTAATATTCCAGGTGGGGTCTGACCAAAGCAGAGTAGAGTGGCTCTATTACTTCCCTTGATCTAGACACTATACTTTTATTGATAGGGTTTCTCAAATTTAAATAGACAAGGTGAACAGAAGTCGTTATTTTGGAAACTACTGTCTGGAAGTAACTCGGAATTCATGGGTATGGGTTTAGGTATATCTCAGGTAATGAAAAAGATGAATTATTGGGCTGTAGTGACTGGGACCCACCAGTCACTTGGGGGCTTTCTCAGACTACAAAGGGTTAATCTGGGGGGTGGTACATGCTAATGAGACCTTGTTACACATGCTAATGAGTAATTACATCACAGATAACCTATGGCCCTTTAACCAATCAGTGAATTGGACCAGGACTTTTCAAGAACCTTCTATCTGAAACCTTTAAAAAGCCTTGAACCCATGTGCTCTTTTGTCCTCCTTCTTCCTGAAGTCCAGCTGTTGAACCTCTGCCAACAGGGCAGGCTGGGATGTGGTCTGAGCTTGCCAAAAAGGGGCCAGCTCCCACATCCAAACTCCCCAAGGACTGCAAGCCCCATATCTCTATGTGAGTAACTTAGAGTTATGTTTCTTATGGCTTGCTTGAACTGAACATTTGTGTAACTATGCTCCTGTACCTGCAGGGCAAGGAGGTCTTGCATGAATGAGATACCTCTATGCTCTATTCTTGTGTAGTTAAAATAAATCCATTTTCTTGAAACGCATCTGTTTGCTCTCTACTCCTACAACACGTGCCTTAGCTCGGTGGTTGCTTGCTGGTAGCGAGTGGGAAGTGGAAAAGAACTATAACTCCCTTTAGCAAGCCCTAGCGTGTGCTAAACAGGGGAATTCAGTTGTAATTCGCTAGGTGGTGGCAGCAATAAGTCTGGAGGACCTCAAGGGTGCCCATTCCACTCAGCAGGGAGTGGAAATAGGGACTCAGAGGACTCCAGAGAGGAAATCCTAAAACAGATCCCTTGGCAATAAGGGCCAAGAGCAGGGTGCTGCTGGGCTGCTTAACCCCTCGGATCATCACATGGGCATTATGACTTTTAACAGAAAATGTGATCCCAGAGGCAGAAGAGGCACAGAAAGAATAGAGGCAGGGTCCTACACCACAAAAAAGAATAGCTCTACATAATTCAGCAAACTTGATTGAGTCTCTCTTATCTGACATCTGAAATATACTCATCCCTCCATATTTGCAGATTTGATTCTTCACATATTTGATTAATATGTTCTCTCTAGGAATATTTAGTCCTCCAGTGCAACTCTGTAGTCAGATTTAACTAAAGGTTTTACTGAAAGACCTAGAGTGAATACTTTACTAGGCATTTGTCGCTCCTCCAGTGCAGTTCTGTCGTCAGTGTCTGTTGAACATTGACCACAGGGTTGCACTGGAGGACCTAGAGATTCCTAGAGAAGTGAGCTCTCAGGTAAAAATATGGTGCTTTTCTTATTTGCAGTTTTTCCATATTCCTGGGAGTCTTGTGCCCCTAACCCTAATGAACATGGAGGGACAAGGGTACTCCAGAATTCCTATGCTGATAGAGAAGCAGTGGCAGCTACAGCATGCCTCTCAGCTCGATATTTTTTGGGCAGGAGGGGTGGGAATTGATGTGACCAAGTGTGCAGCCAAATTGTACAGGCGGCAGCTCTGGTAGCTGCTGCTATTTTTTCTCCTCCACTCCCACCCTCAGCCAAAATGAGACGGAGAGTGGGATGCTGCACTAGTGGCTGCTAGTGATTGTCTCCAGCCTCTCCTTTCTCCCCTCTTCTACCACCAGATTGCACTCCATACCTTTCCCACATAACATAAGTCTTCTGCCGATGAGAAATCACAGCCAACTCCACCGGAGGTCTGCTTCTGTCCTGCCTCCCCCACCCAAACACGTCCAGCCATAGCAGGATGAGTGAGCAGCTCTGGAGATGGAGAGTGTCCCACAGCTCTCATCCTCACCCAGGCAGCAGTGACAGTCAGCTCCTGGAGGGTTGTGCATTGACTGTGCTATAACCAATGGCAGCATTGTGCATCTGAAGGAGCATTACTGCGGATTCCTCGAGGGGCAGATGGATATTCCATGGACCAGGAATGAGACTGCATTTCACTTTGCATTACTTTATTACATTTTATAGGGCCCTATTTTCAAGAGGTCGTATGGTTTGTGACAACTCCCTTCTTAACATTTTTGAATTCTGTCTCTCCCTCTTCCATTGAATTCATAAGGCTTTAGTCAAGGATAAATGTCTACAGTTTTCACTTTATAATCCCTTTATGTTAAGAATAATGGTGTGGAGATGGTTGCTCTACGATCAACTTGTATCAGTACATAATAAAGTGGTCTCAAAATTTGGACCTTAGGATCCATATGGATGTATGGGGGAAATGTGATCTAAAGACATAAAATTTACTTTGTGCAGTAATTTAAAAGAAAAGCTGTGTGTAAGATGATGAATAGGTGGTATCTAACTCCAAAGAAAGTGACAGAATTTTGCCAGCATTTTTCAAATCAGTGTTGGGAATATCATGATAAGGAACACTCCTTTTTCATGAGGTGAAAAGTAAGAAGGTGAAAATTTACTGATCTAAGATTAATTTCAAAAACAAAGAAAATAATGGGGTGGGGATGGGATCTTTTGGGCCTAAACAGCTGAAGGCCAAATATTCCTGACCTTTGCTGTAAAGTAATTGAGGCTTAAATCCTACACCTGCTCACTTGTGCATAAGCCCCATTGTATTTATTTAAGCTGTTTTGTGTAGACCTATTAAGGAGATGCACTGTTAATGTTTCCTCAATTTAGGGTCTGATTCATGGACTTGTATTGTTTTTGTCTTAATAGGAGTGGTTATGCAGAGTGGGGAAGTTCCTTTTCTTCTGAAGGAGGTCTTAAAATGGAAGAAACAGTTGACATGTCTTGGATAACGTGTAAGATCCTATTAGTAAAAATGCTTGATACATGTTACCTTTCATTGACCTGTATTGGGCAAAATATAGTTGTCAGCAACAACTTGGAAAAGTGTTTTTTGGAGTACACTTGCTAGAACCTCCCAGCCAAGTTGGCTGTGTAACCCTGATAATTGTAATCCAAACAAACTTTTCCAAGGTGTATCAATAAACAACTTATAGTTGTTTAAGTTACAGTTACAGTTCTCCTGCTGTAAAGCATGTGACTGATGGCATATGTTGAGTGAGGCAGCACCTCTGACTGGTCTGTGATGACTCATGTTTCTAATGGTGACATCTGGATGAATCCTGCGGATATGGGGCTGAGACCAATCCTTTTAATAATCTACACCAGATGTTAATTATTGTTAAAGATATCTAATGTACTCAAAAATAGGATGGAAAGAGAAAAAGTAGACTATGTAGTCTTGTAACAATCTCTTTCACACACCCAAGAACAGAGTTCTTATATATCTAAAAGTGAAAGCTTCAATAGTATGAATCTCTATGATTTTTCAATCAGAGCTATATAACTTCTATGAGTCCTCCTTCCCGCTTATAAGATATTTTTCCAAACAGTTATATCAAATTTTGCAGTAAACAATATTTCAGCTGTTGTATCTAGTCCCCTAAAATCTTTTGTTTTGTTTCTAAACTCTGCCTAAATTGTATCTCTATAAATCAATATGCAGTATCTAATATCAGTGTATAGCAAAAAATACTAGATTAGCAAGAATGTTCCCAAAAGCAAAGTAGCAACAATGTCTTCTATTATACAATTCAAAACCTCAACTTAAAATAGAGTATTTTAAATTCAATACAGAAAGGTTTTAGGGTTGTTGTTTTTTTCCCTACAGATAAATCATATGCTTTCAGTACTATCTCATTTGGTCATATAAAGTTCACAATGTAGAAATGATTTGCATTCTTCAAGCAGTGTGCAAAAACAGAGTATTTGTAGATGGGTATTTGTAAGTAATTGTAGAAACCGAAAGCAAACCCATTTTTGCTGTGAAATAAAAGTATATAGCAGTTTGAGATGACTCTACCACTCTTGACTATAAAAATTCAAACACCAATGTTGCTTCCGAAAGTCCAACACAGTCTGGTTCAATCCGTTGCTCATTCGTACATCCGATAAGGAAAAAGCTTGTAAAGTCCATAAACTGAGGCTTCTTATAACTATTAAATTTTATAGTCCAATATTTTCAGTAGATTTCTTTAATTCGGTTTCCCAGAGTTAGTTAATTTCTGACCCGATTGCCATCTCCTTCCATTCCACGCTGAGGAGGAAGCTGTATTTCCGTTCCATACAAAGGAGGGGAAGGAAGAGAAAATGGCGTTTATGCCTCAAACCGCATTATATTTTCTCCTCCGTGTAAAAATTGCGTTTGAATTTTAGAAAAAGCACTCAGTTTTTTTTCCTTAGCACAGTTCCAATGTTTAATCCAGTTCTTATAACTTTTTAAAATGTCTTTAGATCTCTTTCCACAGTCCATAATTAATTGAAAGTAAATTTCAAAGAAGAAAAGCCAATACCCTGGTCAGGAGAGGAAGCGCCAGAAGGAAAGGGTTATATTTCTCAGCCTTACCCCAAGCGTTTCAGAGAGTTGTTTCTTTGATTAGCAAAGTCAAAATTGACGCGGTGAAAAAATAGAAAAAGGTTGACCCCCAGTGGGTAAAGAGTCCAGCTGTAGTCAAAGCGAGAAAAAAAATTAAAACAGTGGCGGCAGCGCTTGTGCCGCGGCGCGGCTCCTTGATCCCGGACCCGGCTAGTTCAAACCCTCTTCCAGCTCCTCCGGCGTCTCTGGCCTCGCTGCCGGCTGGCGGCTCCAAGCAGCAAATCTCCCCGCCACGAGCGCCCCGGAGCTTCTTAAGGTCACCGCTGAGCCCCTCTTCTTCTCCCCTACCTGGGGAGACCCTTTTTATTATTCCGCTTTTTTGTTGTTGTTGTTTCTTCCCTCCGTCTCGGGATCCGCAATCCACCCCCAGAACTTCTTTAGGAGGTGGATTATCGCAACGCCATGCCACCGGAAGTCGGAGTGAGGCAGCACTTCTGACTGGTCTGTGATGACTCATGTTTCTAATGGTGACAGCTGGATGAATCCTGCAGAGATGGGGCTGAGACCAACCACATACTGTACATTGTTTCTGAGTACACATGCAGATCCCTGGGATTTATGAAAGTTCAGTTATCATACTGTCTGCAGCTTCAGTTACCAATACAGATTCCTCAGATTACTCTTCCTGGAAGCAAAAATGAATAAATTGGGGCTATTGTACAATGAGTATACTATAAACAGCAAGACAGTGATAGGTAAATTTGAAGGCAGCAGGAAAATAAGACCAGACTTCAGATGGATATATTCAATCAAAGAAGACATGGTCCTGAATTTGCATTATCTCAGGTAATAGGGACTCTTAGGAAGTCTTTTTCTTATGGTCACTATAAGTTGAAGCCAATTTGACAGCACACAGCAACCACCAGAATTGAGATAGCAAGTTGTTTCACACCATAACCTACTACCAGTTTTTGTCATTCAAATGGTGGAATGATGGAGGTTTTTAGTTGTGGGTAGTGTTGAACAGATGGGAGTCAGTACTCTTGCAGATACCCTGCAAATTATCCTAAAATGTATAAACAGATCTACCTGGTGCCTAAACTGTAAATAACTGAATACAGTACTTAAATCCTTAATATATGACTTCAGAGTAATCTATTATTTCTTCTAGGTCTTCAAAAACACTTTGGAATCTGTCATGGAACAAACTGACAAAGAACAAATTACTGGCAAATTTTCTGGGATCGCCGGAGCCATGATTGAAACACCTACATTTCCATACCTGTGTTTTAATAAAAGATTTTTGTTCATTTTCATGAGGACTATCTTCAGTCTCTTTTGTTTACTCCTCTACATAGTTTGACTTAAAACATGTGTGCTGCCTTAATATTATAGTTAGCATCATCCTGTCTGTGAGCCAAAGGATCTTTGGCAGATTAGCTGTAAAGGTTTAACTTATGCAACTGGTGATGCTTGAGATAAGAGTGGGCAATACTGTTCCAAACTAGAGCAGATGCCCTGAATCAGCTGTTTAATGGTCAGTGACACTTATGTAAACACTATTGATTGAATGGGTCTTTTCATGTAAAAGGCTTGTTTTACATAAATACATTGTAGCTCCCCCAAGGTGAAACTATCAAAATAAAATAGTCCAATGAGTTGGACTAGCACTTTGAATAGGCCACTCTTCTTTTAAAAAGAAACAAAATAGAACCAAAATATCTATCAATTGCAGCCAAATGCAAAAGCTGCAGATACAGAATTACAAGGTAGGATATCTTGAACACATTCTGAGCCTAGAAATTTGTAAAGTACCAAAACTGAGCTCATAGAGCTTTAATACAAGAGTTAAGAATCTTCGTTTGAACTATAAGTCACTGAATTACTGATAGGGTCTCAGGATTCAACTTACAGTGCTCACAAGTAGTATTCCACATTTAGGACTGTAGTAAGGCTTCAGTGAGGAGTAGTTGGGATAATGTGTAGACTACTGATGAGAATCTTTGTTATTTTAGTGTCTGCATTTTTGGTAAATGGGCTTCGCTCACAGTTGGAAGGGATCAAGACCCTCCAGAGGCTAGAGGTCTCAATTGCTTTAGATTGCTGCTGGGCCAATAATTGTACATAACAGTGGCTTCACTTTTAAAGCTAGAGTCAAATGCTTAAAATATTTAGTGTTTAAATGATGGTTAGCTGGCAGGTAGAATACTTTTCTCCATGGCTTTTAACTGGTGTGCCCTAACTGCAGAATTGATGAAATAGGAGCTTTAACTTCATTGTACGGGTGTTTGAAATTAACTGGGCTTTTTAATGTATCACCCCTTAACTGTCTCCTCCAGGCTAAACATACCCAGCTCCCTTCTCATGAGGTTTCCAGACCCTTTGCCATTTTGGCCATCCTCCTCTGGACATGCTCTATCTTCTCAACATCTTTATTTTGAATTGTGCCCAGAACTGGACACAGTATTCCAGGTGGGGCCTGACCAAAGCAGAATAGAGTGGCACTATTGTTTTCCTTGATCTAGATGCTATACTCTTGATGCAGCCTAAAATCACATTAGCCTTTTTAGCTGCCGCGTCACACTGTTGCCTCATGTTCAACTCGTGATTTGCTGGGACTCCTAGATCCCTTTCACATGTAGTTTTGTTAAGCCAGGTGTCCCCCATCCTATATCCTATGTGTGTGTGTTTTTCTTTTGTTTGTTTTTTAACCTAAGTGCAGTATCTTAGATTTCTCCCTGTCGAAATTCATTTTGTTAGATTTTGTCCAGCTTTCTGTTCTATTCAAGTCATTTTGAATTTTGATCCTGTCCTTTGGGTATTAGCTACTCCTAATTTGGTGTCATCTGCAAATTTTATAAGGATGCCCTCTATTATTTCATCCAAGTCACTGATAAAGATGTCAACTAGCACTGGGCCCAGATCAGAACCCTATGGAACCCCACTGGTCAATTCCCTCCAGGATGAAGAGGAACCATTGTTGGGCACCCTTTTGGTTCAGCCAGTCCATTACAAATCCACCTAAAAGTCACATTGGGGTGGTACAGACTGCCCAAAAAAGGCGGTCTGGCGCCACCTCTTTTCGCGCTGTAACTGCTCCGCAGCAGCTAGATGCTGCGGAGCAGTTGCACACCTTAAAAAGGAGTGGAGAAACAGCGCTCATTTTTAGATGTGCCGTTGTGGTGCAATTTAGAAAAACCGAGCCATTTGGTGCCTTTGCACCGCCGCAACTGTGCAGCTCCATGCGGAAGCTGGGTAGTTGTGGCGGTGCCATTATGTATACTGTCTAAAAGGCGTTACATAATGGCGCCGGCACCATTACGTACTAGGGTTTCGGAGCGTGCATACGATGGGCACTCCCGAACCCTGATGGTGCTGCAATGGTGCCTTTTCAGGCCTGTCTCCCATATTCAGTTTATCTGGAAGAATATCATGGGGTACCTTGTCAAAGGCCTTACTGAAATTGAGATATGCTATATCTGCAGCATTCACTTTGTCTACCTAGCTAGTATGACCCATAGTTTTCTCACACTTCATATTAAATGATTCTAGTTGGGACTAAGTGGAATAGTATTCTGCTGCTTGTTTTTCCCAACAATTACAATTATTTTTTTTCTGAGGATACGACAACCATCAGGATTAGGAGCCATTAAAGGGCACTGGCATTATCAAGCGCAGCTTTCCTTGGCCTGGTTGGTGGTGAGGGGACTTTGTCATCCAAGAGTAATGAAATCACCAGGTTGGCTGACAAAGTGTTTTAAGGATTAAGTTGGGACTTTTAAAACTTAATGTAATTCAAATCTCCAGCCATATAGCACAAAGCAGGACTTGGTCTCAGTTATGGAAACAAAATTGATCTAGAAAATGTTGGCAAGGGCGATGCTCCTGTGGCTGGAATATTTGTGCCAATTTTACTGGGAAGTGTAATTCAAAAAGAATGGCA
Organism: Urosaurus nigricauda; assembly: GCA_034509955.1. Taxonomy (NCBI): domain Eukaryota; kingdom Metazoa; phylum Chordata; class Lepidosauria; order Squamata; family Phrynosomatidae; genus Urosaurus; species Urosaurus nigricauda. The sequence goes on from JAOEGL010000108.1 coordinate 24,344, forward strand.
CAAAAGGAAAGCTGTTCTTATGAATCTCCCTGTATTTCTAGGTTGTTCTAGATCCAGGGTTCTGATCCCCATTAGCCCTAAACCTTCATTGTCTGCCTGAGCCAGTTACTATCTCTAAGCCCAACCTACCACAGAGTTATTTTGAAGATAAAATGTATGCGGCAGGGAACAATTTATACTCACTTTTCCTGGAATTTTGGGATGTTAAAATTCCTAGTACCCTTTTAGACAAACCAGGTACTGGCTGAAGCTGACAACACTATAAGATTTGAATCTGCCTGAAAACAAGTAGAACAACAATTTAAGGTATGTTTTACATGAATATACTGTAGCTTCCCAGAGGTGAATTATTATTCATTGTTAAAGATTGGTAAATTGCAAGGCATATGACCAAGGGACAGAGAAGCTGATTAGATAAGAGTAAATGGCTGTGATGCAATACGTCTCGCTGCTTAACCAGAATCTGCTCCCATTTGCAAAATGCAATTTGTTTTTGTTATTACCTGTTTTTAGGGGTGAAAGGGGGTTGCTTGGTGACTTTATGCCCCATCTTTGCTGTTTTCTTTGTTGTGTGCCTTCAAGTTGTTCCAGACTTATGGCAACCCTAAGACAACCCTATCATGGGGTTTTGTTGGCTAGATTTGTTCAAAGAAGGTTTTCATTGCCTTCCCTTAGGCTGAGAGAATGTGACTTGCCCAAGGTCATCCAGTAGGTTTCCATGGCTGAGCTGGGAATTGAACTGTGGTCTCCAGAGTCACAGTCCAACACTCAAACCACTACACCATGCTGGCTCTCATGCCCCATCCACCTATTGCTTTTAAAAGGCAAGGTAGAGGCATTAGCTCTCTAAAACTACAGGAGAAATTCAAAGGACTGGGCTCATGGATTTCATAAAGCCTCCATTCCCCCAAGCTGTTCTTCTCTACTATCGTTTGAATGCTGTTTTAAAAATGCAATTGCTGGTTTTGATTCTAATACTTCAGAGAAGTGGACAATATTGAATTCTACAGTGAGCCCTTGGTATTGGCTGGGGTTTGGTTCCAGGACCTCTGTGGATACCAAAATCCATGGATACTCAAGTGGCGTTAAATAAATGGTGTCAGGTACATAAATAAAATAGCAAAAGCAAAGTTTCCTTTTTGGGATTCATACATTTTTGGAAAATTTTCAAACCATGGGTAGTTGAATCAATGGATGAAGCATCTGTGGATATGGAGGGTCAACCGTACTGCCTTTATCTCATTGAGACTGGTTTTGCTGGCAAGGATGTGCTTACATTCAACTTGGGTGATTTTTAAAAAGACACTTTGAGCGTAGCATTCTGAAAATGCTGGGTCAGACTTAGCAGCAGTCCAGTCAGCAGCTAATGACTTGTGTATTCCTCCTTCCCTTTCTTTCCCCTCCCTTGTTTCTCCTACAAAAAAGAAAGCCTCGGTATCAGATTTCTGTCAAGGAAGGAAAAAGGAGGAGGGAATGTTTTGGGTGGGGCAGAAAGGGTGGGGGAAAGAGGGTCTTGTTCCTATATCGGGTAGGTTGGCTTGTCTTTTCTCTAGAGACGGGTAAGAGAAGAGCAAGGCTCCTGAGGGTGGAGAGAGGCCTTCCTCCTAACCAAACAAAAGTTCTCCAAACAACACTCAGCTAGAACCAAGCCCTGTGGAGATCTGCCTCAAGCACCGGCCCTTGTGAAGGTGCTTCTTTTGCTTGACACCAAGGGCTTCCTTCCACCATGGAAGCAGCTCCTGAGATGGAACGGGAACCGATAGCTCTCAACCTGAATGGCAAGTGGCACTATCAATTCCGGATCCTCTTGCTTGGGGATTCGACAGTGGGCAAGACATCTCTGCTGAGGCGCTACACGGAGAGGTGCTTTGTTCCTTCCCCATGCCCCACTGTGGGCATCGAGTTCTACAGCAAGATGATGGAGTTGCCTCCAGGAATCAAGGTGAAGCTCCAGCTTAGGGACACGGCTGGCCAAGAGAGGTTCAGGTGGGAACGACAAAAATAAGAGGGGGAGGGGGCTTGGCACTGCTTAAATTGGACTATATCCCCTTTCCCAAACCTTTTTTAGAGATTTGCCATGGAACCCAATCCAATCCTCTAAAAGAAGTGGCTGTCTCACCCTTTGGAAGTAAGGGGTGAGATACCTACGGCCTCAGAAATTTGTACTGCGCCACTATCTGTCTAGCCAAGATTGCTTAGGAACACTATTACCTGTTCACACCATATAATTTCAACCAGAATTTGGAAAAGTTACTTTTTAAAAGTATAATTCCCAGAAGGTTTTTTGGGGGGTTTTGGGCTATGTGGCCATGTTCTAGAAAAGTTTATTCCTGATGTTTTGCCGGCATCTGCAGCTGGCATTCTTGAGATGCCAGCCACAGATGCTGGTGAAATGTCAGGAATAAATTCTTCTACAACATGGCCACGTAGCCCAAAAAACTAAAAAAACAAAACAAAACATGGATGCTGGCCATGAAAGCCTTCAGCATCACAATTTCCAGAAGCTCTCAGCTACTCTAGCCAATGGCCATGTTGCCTGCGGGATTCTGAGAGTTGCAGTCTTTTCTTGAGTCTGAAATCTTGTTGGTGTACTCACTAGCAGTTGCAATTTGCCTAGGTGTATTTTCCATGCAGCAGTAGTGAGGGAAGGCAGACAATGATTTCTCCTCACTGACTGCCCTCACAGCCACTCTACCTGCACACTTTCCCCCTTTCACTGCCATCACAACCTACACCAGTGTATTTATGACAGTGGAGTGGATCAACTGAATTTCAAGAAAGACACCTTCAGGAGGGGTTAACAACTGAGACCCAGTGTGGCACAGTGCTTTGAGTGTTGAACTATAACTCTCGAGACCAGAATTCGATTCTCTGCTTGCCCATGGAAACCTATTGGGTATTCCTGGGTGAAACACATGCTCTCAGCTCTTGATAGGGTCATGGGTCACCTTAGGGTTGCCATAAGTCCGAAACAACTTGAAGGCACACAACAATATCCCATCTAGATGGTGCAAGCAGCCATGTTATGCTTTCATATAAGGAACAGTTTATTAATCAAGTGGAGCCACAGAACGTTCTTTTCAAGAAGCTCCAGATTTTCAACAGCTAAGGAAGAGTTTTGTATAAAGCAGGGGAAGGTATGTAATAGAGCAGATGGATAGCAGCTGGACTTTAAGGCTTACTTGATTACAAACGCCAAGTTTTTTTAAAAAAACTGATGTATTTTAAAAATATTTTTAGTTCAAAAATGTTTTAATATAATAGTTTTTCCCCATAGAATCTTAGAGTTGGAAGAGACCACAAGGGCCATCCAGTCCAACCCCTTGTCATGATAACATTTTGTATGTTTTTACCTGTACTTGTTTTCATCTGTTTTAAATGTGTTTGCTTTAATTTTATTGTAAGCTGCATATGATCCCATTTCTGGGAGAAAGGACCTAAAACAGCCTCTCCTACTGTAGCCTATATCTGATCTCACTGATCTAATTTATCTAATCTTACTATGACCTAGTTATTGAACAAAGCTGAACAACTTCTTATTTTATGCAAACAATGACATTCTTATCTACTCTTCTTCAGAGACAGTATTGACATACGTTCTGGCTGATTAATTTATGTCTGTCTGTTAAATGTGTTAGAATGAAGACTCCACTACAAATTCTGGGAGTGCCTGATTTGGGGAAAAACTGAAATAATCACATTTGTTTTTCCTATCTCCCACTTTTGCTATGCCTTCCTGTTTGCCTTATGCTAAGTGATTTAGATTATGAGTTCCATGGAGCATGGTCTCTTCCTCTGATTCTTTGTAAAGCACAATTTACATAGTTGGTGAGCTTGTATGATTCTCTGAGCAAGGGCCACCAATCACTAACTTATGCGGTGATCCTTAGAGCTTTTATCTGTGCAACCTAAAGTTATAATAAATTTGTACATGCACTTCAGAATTATTTAACTGTTTCCTGGAAATTAACAAATGGCCAACAGAAGTGGATTTTTGCACTCTTTAGACTTCATTACTGGAAGATAATTTGCTCTACCTGTGATCCAGTGGACAGATGACCTAACAATGCTTACAGCATTTGAAAGAATGAGGTACAGATAAAATTTACAAAGGGACTTACATCTGGACATTTTGTCAGCTTTAATAGAAACTTACAACTAATGTGGCTCTTCAGCTTAGTAACGGAGATGAGCACCACCCCCAACAGTCGGTTTCAACTAGAAATTGATGTCAAGGGATTACATTTGCCTTTTACATTATTGTATGTACCTGAGATCCCTTTTGGATGTAAATAAAACATAAATAATAGCACGCACACAAAATAATAAATGTGTTACTCTTTATGGTATCACAGGGCTCTCTTTAGCTCTGCATCTAACAGTCACTCTTGGGAAGTTCCTGACAAATGCAAAATGTCTCCTGTTGCTTTAATTTCTGCAAACTTAATAAAATCTATTCTTGTAAGCAAGTGCTATAATTTCACTAAATAAGAACAGCATAACAAAACTGAAAATGAAGATTCATTCCTTCTGAAAGAAAGGACCATAGTTCAACAAAAGATCACAGAGAAAGGCATGGAGAAACTAACAGTCTCCAGGTAAGTGCTGCATAAGACACTTGGAAAGCCACTGCCATTCAAGATAGATTAGAATAGCCACAAAATTTCCCAGAAGAGGACAGAGATTAGTTTAAAAATTGCATGTTGTTATTATTATTATTATTATTATTATTATTATTTAAAATTTGCATTTTCTAACTGTGAATTGTGCTGGAATTCTCAGAAATAAGATATTTGCAAACACTAACCGCCTGGGATTTGGTTTTTGTCCCTAGGTGCATCAGGTCTTTTTACCGCAATGCAGTGGGTGTGCTGCTTATTTTTGATATGACCAACCGCAGGTCCTTTGAGAACATTTTTGAGTGGTACAATGAAGTGATCAACGTTATGGATAAAGTTATCTTCCTCCTGGTTGGCCATAAGTGTGATGTTCGGTCAATGAACGGGATCACCACAGAGGAAGCAGAAGGAATGGCAACTTCTCTGGGAACACGCTTCATTGAAACATCAGCCAAGGACAACATCAATGTAGACTTCGCTTTTGAGACCATAGCCAACACTATCTATAAGGCTCTGAGAAACAAGGAAATTGATCTGCAGGAAGGATGGGATGGTGTGAAAGTAATTCATAGGAGAACTAGCAGTCTCCAGAGAAAGAAGCAACCGCCATCAGAAGGAAAATGCCAGTGTTAACCAAGTCAAGGGTGTGGGACATTCAATAGTCCTTAGAGGACAAAGGAACAAACTCTTTTATAGCAAGGTCTCTGAGATACTAATAGCAGAGCTCTCAGCCAACTGTTTCACTGTAATAGCATCATTCACTCATCACTAGCCTACCAGTCTGGTTCCTAGAGGGGTATAATAATAATAATAATAATAATAATAATAATAATAATGTATAACTCGCTCCAATGAGCGAGCCATCGGGGTGGGGTACAGCATAATTAAAATGATACAGTTAAAATATTATAACCCAATCCCTGCCTCCCACCCCTTTAAATAAAATAAAATTAACACAGAATTAAAACAGAGTCCTTAGAGGGGAGTGTGACTCCGTCTAGGGCTGGCAGTTGTATACCCAGACAGCCATGAGGGGACCAAAAGTGGCCTAAGACTGCTGCCACAATTTAGAAATAAGGTCATTCACTCAGTCATAATTGATTATGGTCCATAGACCCAAGATTTAGGCATTCTGTCAAGATATACAAGTTCTCAAAATTCCCCACAATAAATTTCCCTACAATAAAAGAAGAGGAAACTTAGTTGCTAAATCTAACCCTAATTCTAACACTAATTGTCCCTTTATACATAGTGGGTTCTGATCCTAGCTGCCTCAGAGAGAAATTTGGTAACTACACAGTGACATTTGAGTATTTATCTTCCAGCAAGAATTTTACATAAAAAGGTCTGATCTTCCATTCAACTTACTTAATAATGGATCAATTTTGGCTTGTCGAATCTGGTTGTAAAGACTACAGTGAAGAAAAATATGTTTCCTAGACTCTACTTCCAAATTATTACAAGTTGCAAATAGAAATAAAGTAGTCTAACACCACTTTAAGTGTCCATGTTTTAATGCTATGGAATTCTGGGATATGTTGGTTGGTAGCACACCAGAACTCTCTGACAGGGAAGGCTAAATATTTCACAAAACTGCAAATCCCAGAATTCAATTGCATTGAGTTATGCCAGTTAAAGTGGTGTCAAACTACTTTATTTCTGCAATGTGGCAGCAGCCTAGGGAAATGGTTCTCAGCATTTGTCCCTTCAGATGTTTTGGGCTTACATGGAAACATAAGAAGCTACTTTATAATGTTTCAGACGATCGCTCCTTTTATCCCAGTATTGTCAACTCTGATTAGCAACACTGTCTGTCCAGGGTTATCTGGAGTATTATCTGGAGATCCCTGATGATACAGCTTGGATCCAGGTTATTTGAAGGCCTGTATTTCCCTTTATGAGCACAATAGAGCACTAAGATCACCAGGAGCAGCCCGGCCCTCTGTCTCATGACCGTCTCAGCTTGGTGGGTACATGAGACAGGGCCTTCTTGGTAGCTGCTCCCAGGCTCTGGAACTCCCTCCCTAGAGAGCCCAAGTTGGTGCCATCCTTGTTTTCCTTTTGGAGGCATTCTTGTGCCATCAGGCTTTCTCAGACTGACAATGCTGTTTAATTCAGATGTTAAGGTTTGGATAGAGTTTTTAATACATTTTAAAGTGTAATGTGTAACATTTTAATTTTTTAAATCGTTTGGTTTTTTAATCTACATTTTAATGCAATTGAACTGTTTTTAACCTGTACTGTTTTAAATTTTTGGTTAACTGCCTTGAATCCCTCGGTGGAACACACTCCCTCGGTGGAACACACTCCCTCGGAGAGTGGTGGAGTCTCTTTCCGTAGAGGTCTTTAAGCAGAGGCTGGATGGCCATCTGTCGGGGATGCTTTGATGGAGAGTTCCTGCATGGCAGGGGGTTGGACTGGATGGCCCTTGTTGTCTTTTCCAACTCTATGATTCTAAAATAATAATGCCCCATATCAGTACTAACAAGGTCCAACCCGGCTTTGCTTCTGAAATCAGATGAGATTCAGAACGTTCAGCATGGCATGGTGTCCAGACTCTAGGAGGTGTACTCTCAGAATTTCACTGGCTGTGTTCCCGGAGGCTTTAGGGAGTTGAAGTCCAAGACAGTGACAGGACCATAGGTTTAGGCGTCATTCAAGTAGGAGTGAGAAAGAGAAAGAACCTGAAAAAGCTTTAGCAATTTCTTAAAGCAACTTTAAAAACTAATGTATCAACAAAAAAGGTCCACAAATAGGTACTTGCATGCTTGGATCTTACATGTAAGGAGAGAGAATATTTCAGCTGTTTAGCAGAGGGAAAATGCCAAATTCGTTCAGGAAAGAGTTGGAAAAGAGGTAGGGAGAATATCGGTGTGCATTTGTACAATGCAAGAGCGCTCCAAACTTTTCAAACAGGATGTATTCCACCTTATCTGAGGATAGTAAAAAGCAATATGTTTTCTCATTGAGATGGAAGGTTTCAAAAATAAATGTGAAGAAACCCTGAAAATACTAGAGGGCTGTTTGAATAGGAAACAAAGCTGCAGTTTCAAAGTACATGTAGTTTAAATAAATATGCATTATTTTAAATACATATACACTATAAATCACTAAATATTTATCACTATTTCCTTTGTTGGTCTGTTCTGAAAACAGTTTGTAGAGAGCTCTTGTAGCACCTTTGAGATTAACTGAAAGAAAGAAGTTGGCAGCATGGGCTTTGAAGTTTGCTTCCTCAGATGCATTTGGAAATAATTCATGATGAATGGAAACAATTCATGATAAACATCAATTTTTTAAAAAAATAAAAGTTACAAGGATTAAGAAACTTGTTTTGAGAGTTGCTATAGAACATGTGGATCTGGAGCAGCAATGGGCAAAGTTCAACTCTCCAAAGATGACTGGGCTGCACCTCCCAGCATTCCTCACCACTGACTATGCTGGCTAAAGCTACTGGGCTGTGCCATCCAAATACATCTGGAGGGCTGCACTTATCTCACCCTTGATTTAGAAGAACACAATCCCATCTTTGACAGTCATGACAGGATGGAGATGAAGTTTGTAATCCAATGAATTAGTTACTGATATTAGTTACCCATTGAAGGCTTTGATGTTGTTAACTGCCATCAAGTCAACTTCGATTTATGGAGACCCTATGAATGAGAGAACTCCAAGCCACCCTATTGTAAAAAACCCTGCTCAGGTCTTGCAGACTCAGGGCTGCGGCCTCCTTGATTGAGTCTATTCATCTGGAATGTGGTCTACCTGTTTTCCTGATGCCTTCTATCTTACAAGCATTATTGTCTTTTCCAATGTGTCATGTTTGCTCATCTTATGTCCAAAGACTGACAGTCTCAGTTTAGTCATTGTGGCTTCTAGGGGGAGTTCAGGCACTCTAGGACCCATTTAACAGAACTCTCCTCCAGTACCATATTCACTGTTATTAGGATATTGAGACTATAGACAAAGTTGTTAAGCCTACTTGGAGACTCCTTTGAGCTGCATTTTTCAGGAGGTTAGCATATTGCCACTTCAGCACAGCTTCGGACACATTTCCATTACTTACTGGAGTACTACGAGGGGGTATCAAAAAGTTTTAATGATCACCTTTTTAAAAGACTGACAAAAAGTTTGTTTTGATTTGTAGTTGTTAACTTATCTCTATGTAGTCACTATCTAGATTTATACATTTTCCCCAGCATATCTTGACCCTCCAAATACCTGATATTGTAGGAGTCTGCAGATTGCGCCTGACAAGGATTTTACACTTCTGACATAGCCAGTCACAAAAATAAAGGACACAATGAGCTGACTTTTTCTGCAATGTGCACTTTGGGACCAATGATGACGCTGACAAAATTTCATCAATATGGCATAATAACTTCCAGGTGATAGTTATCAATTTACAATACCCCCTCATAAGGCGCAATCTGCAGACTTCTACAATATCAGGTGTTTGGAGGGTCAAGATACGCTGGGAAAAATGTATAAATCTAGATAGTGACTACAGAGAGGTAAGTTAACAACTACAAATCAAAACAAACTTTCTGACAATTTTTTTAAAAAGGTGATCATTAAAACTTTTGGATACCTCCTCGTACATACAAAGCCTGCAATCCTGCATGGCTCAGTAATTCCACATATGGAACTGTACTGCACTAAGCCATTTACGGAGGCTGAGAGTATGTGACTTGCCCAAGATCACCCAGTGGGTTTCATGGCAAAGTGGGGAATCAAATTCTGGTCTCCAGAGTCATAGTCATGAATTACTCATGAATTACACTGTTACTCCAAGATCTAGCCTCTCTCTGCACCCCCTTTTTGATATCAGTTTGAGATGGCACCCCAGTGCAGGAAAAATAGCCATGCCAGATATTATGACATCCTGCTGGCTTAGCATGGGGGATATGGGACATTTAACCAGGACAGATAAATTAAGATTGGAATCTGCATAATCCCTTCACTGATAGGAGTGATGGTGGGTGATAAGCCTTGGACTTACACATTAACAGAAGTGAACTGAGAGTGAGACTCTTTTGTCAAGGGGACATTCATGGTGATTGTCCAACCATTTAAAGACTTAGAATCATAGAATCATAGAGTTGGAAAAGACCATAAGGGCCATCTAGTCCAACCCCCTGCCATGCAGGAACTCCAAATCAAAGCATCCCTGACAGATGGCCATCCAGCCTCTTCTTAAAGACCTCCAAGGAAGGAGACTCCACTACGCTCCGAGGGAGTGTGTTCCACTGTCGAACAGCCCTTACTGTCAGGAAGTTCCTCCTAATGTTGAGGTGGCATCTCTTTTCCTGCAATTTATATCCATTGTTCCATGTCCTAGTCTCTGCAGCAGCAGAAAACAAGCTTGCTCCCTCTTCAATATGACATCCTTTCAAATATTTAAACAGGGCTATCATATCACCTCTTAACCTTCTCTTCTCCAGGCTAAACATCCCCAGTTCCCTAAGTCGTTCCTCATAGGGCATGGATTCCAGTCGCTTCACCATCTTAGTTCACCATCTTCCAGCTCTATTCTTCCATCCTGGGAACTTCGTCTTCATTTCACCCCCAGCCCCCTGATACATTTTGGCCTATGAAAGTACCTGCCAAAATACCACCAATTTGGTCTCAGTTGAGGTCAGACAAACCCCTCCCTTTCAGTATCTCACTTGACTCCTCAGCTACTGAGCCATTTCATTTCACAGAATCCCCAAGTTCACTTCTGGAATTGGTACATTATCGCCCTTTGCAATCCTGAAAATCACTATCTGGTACACCTTATATATTGTTAATTCATGTATGTGATTGTGGATTTTTGTGTGAAAGCTGATTTCCCTTTGCTGGTATAAATAAAACTACATCTGGACCTCACATTCTGGAGTTCATTTTTTGGAACTGTTATACACAGGTCTGACCCTGGCTTTTGTTACTCCAAGGCCTCTTGCAGCCATCATTTGAGCTAATTAAATTTCCCCTATTTGGGTGTCTCACAGGACCCTTGCATTTTAGGTAACAACACAATTGAATCCCACTTGGCGAAAAGGTTACTTACCTGTAATTGTAGATATTTGGGTGATTTTCTGTGTACCCAAAGGGGTTTGCGCCTGCTGAGAAACCCATTTAGAATCACCTAGACCAGAGTAGCCCTTGCAACAAACTGCACCTCCTCCTCATACTGCATATGCTCCAACGCACCAGCATCCTCCAAGTGCAACAGAACACATAAGCCCAAAGAAAAAGAGAAGGTAGTGGTTAATATCTGAATAACAAGGGAGGAGTAGATATAGGACATCATCAGACGACAGAAATTGGAAGCATAATCCACTAGTAGTTCGAACACAATCATGGGGTTTTACATTATTGCGTGAGACTACCACATGCATTTTTGGGCAATGGGAAGTCCTTCCGAACACAATTGTGGGGTTTCACGTTATTGCATGAGAAACTATCACATGCAATTTTGGGCAATGGAAAGCTGTTCCGAATGCAATGCAGCATCAATATGCAATCACGTAAATTCGCTGAACTAGCAATTTCATTCATTTCCGAACATTTTTTTCGAAATGGAGAGAAATTCCTCCCATGTGGTAACATCCAGAGTCGAGTAATATAACCATTGGCAGGGAAGTTGGAATGCACAGATCCCCTGTCTTTTGGAGATATGTTAGTTTTTAGTAGGTCATGTAGTTGATTAGATTAGTTGCTTAGTTAGATTTGTTAACCTTGTATGTTGTTTTAGCAGATATTTGTTGTGGTGGTTATTTTTTCTTATGTGTCAAACAAAAATATATATATTTTTAAAGATAAGAGGGATATAGGCTGGATTGTGCACTGCTGACCATTCAAAGAACCACAGTTACAGGTAAGCAATCTGTTCCTTATCATCTATGTTCTTGTTGTCATTGATATTGTTGTCAACTGCCCTTGAGTTGGTCCTGGCTCATGGCAACCCTCTGGATGAGACATCTCCAAGAACCCCTGTTCTCCATTGCTCTGCTTAGGTCCTATAGATTCAGGCCCATGACCTCCCTGATCGAATCCAGCCATTGGGCAAGCAGTTGCCCTCGGTTTCTACTGCCTTCTACCTTCTACCTTTATTGCATTTGCAAGTGAGTCATGCCTTCTCATGATGTGACCAAAGTACAACAGCCTCCGTTTGATCATCTTTGTTTCCAAGGAGATTATCAAATTGAGAAAAAGGATGGGAGAGAAACGGGATGCTCCCATCCTTATCAAGCAACTGTGCGAAGGTTATCACACTATCACACCTGTGACATCACGCTCATTCCTTCAATGAAGTGGAATGGTCCCGTAACTTTTCATTCGCAAGAAACTGCTGTGAATAAAAAGTTATGGGGCCATCCCACTTCATTGACAGGAGAAGGATGGGATAAGCACAATGTCGTGTGACACTGTGATATAATCTTCGCACAATTGTACCATAAGGGACAGGAACATCCTTTTTCTCTCCCGTCCTTTTTCTTTGATAATCTCCTAAGTAAATTTCTGGCTTGATCTATTGTTCAAGAACCCATTTATTTCTCTTTTTGGCTATCTATTGTATCCTCAGCACTCTTTTCCAGCACCACATTTCAAATGAGTTATTTTTCTTTCTGCTGGCTTTCTTCACTGTCCAACTCTCTCACCAGTACTGAGCACTTTAATGCTCAGTTGTATCTCTTTAATCTTTAGGATCTTGCCTACTTTTTTATTACTGCTCTTCCCATGAGTTCTTATAAATTCTTCTTATTTCTAAATAAATATTCATAATTTTATAATTTCATAAGTCTTTTTCTTATTTCTTGACTGCGGTCTCCATTCTGATCAAAGTTTGATCCAAGATATGGGAACTCTTTAACTATTCAATTTTCTCATTATCTAGACTGAATTTATGTAGATCCTCCATAGTCCTTATAATTGTTTTCTTTATGTTCAGCAATAAGCCTGCCTTTGTACTTTCTTCTTTCACCTTCTTTAGTAATTGTTCCAAGTCTGTGATGTTTTCTGCTAGTAGTATGGTGTCATCAGCATATCTTGTTGATCTTCCATCCTCCTATCTTTACTCCTCCTGCTTCTGAGACCAAACCTGCTCTTTGTGTGATATTTTCTGTGTACAAGTTGAACAGGTAGGGTGATAAAATACAGTCCTGTCTAACTCATTTGCCAATTAGGAACCATTATGTTTCTCCATATTCTTTTCTAACTATAGCCTCTTATCCTAAGTACAGATTTCTCATCAGGACTATCAAATGTAGGGGCATTTTCTGTGCCTCATACAAATAGGTGACGGAAAAGCTTGGCACAGGAGGTGGGTCTAGAAACTGAAACAATGGTTGCAGTATAGCATGACCAAAACGCATAAGACTCTAGTACTGAGTGTAATCTATAATGACATATAATAGATGAAGGCTGAGGGCACATGGCTGCTTTACAAGTTCAGGCAAGGATGTACGTTGAAAGAAGAGCTATAGATGATGTTATGGCTCTTGTGGAATGCTAGAAGGAACATGTTTTTTGGCAAGCATCTATGAATTGTTGAATTGTTTACACCACCTATTTAGAGAGTTTTTGCAAAGAAACATGGCAACCCTTTCCAGGACCCTTATAGCGAACAGTCTTGTGGATTGTCAGAAGGGAACAATTTGCTTACTGTAGAAGGTGAGGGCTCACTGAACACTGTAAGTGCCCTTTACCCACATAACACCTAAAATGTAAAGAGATCTCTCAAGTGGTGAGAACGCATCTCAGTAAAATATGGGTCAGCGTATATCTTGGTTGATATGAAATTGCGAGACTTATTTGGGGAATAAAGTGACGTTTAGACAAAGAATTGTTTTATTTCTGTGAAAGCAGTGGAAAAATATTATCACATTCTAGTACAGCAAACTTTCTATTTCTTTGCACAGAGGAAATGACCAAGAAGATGACAACCTTCAAGGTCATCTTATGGTTGTTTGTGGAAGGGGAAGGCTGAAATGGCATAGCCACATCTGAGAGGTAACCAAAGATAAGGTTGTTTCTCCTCCCCTTTCCATCTGATTCCAAGGAAGCGTTTCTATACTGAGCCAGTGTCTGCTGTCAGTAACGAACTGGATGAGGGCAAACACATTGAAACTTGACCCAGACAAGATAGAGATACTCTTGGTCAGGCAGGAGGCAAATCAGGGAATAAGGATTTTGAACTTGATGTGTTACATTCTTCCTGAAATCTCAGACTTGCAGCTTGGGTACTCTGAGCCTGAATGCCCAGGTTTCAGCAGTGGCCAGGAGTATATCTGCACAAATAAAACTAGTGCACCAGCTGCACCCATTTCTTGACATGTCAGATCTGGCTACAGTGACACGCGCCTCGATTACATCCCATTTGGACTACTGTAACACACTCCATGTTGGGCTGCCTTTGGAAACTGCTTGGAAACTTCAGTGCATGCAAAATGCTGCAGCAAGAATGCTGACTTGGGCCAGTTACAAGGAACATTTAAAACAGCTTCACTGGCTACGAGTTCATTTCCGAGCACAATTCAAAGTGCTGGCCATGACCTATAAAGCTCTATATGGTTTACTGTAGGTTCAGATTATCAGAGAAAATGTATCTCCCATATAAACTTACCAGAGAGACCTAAGATCTTCCAGGGAAGGCTTTCTCTTCGTCCCACCACCATCGCAGGCTCGCCTGGTGAGGACATGAGAGAGAGGTTTCTTGGTGGCTGCTCTCGCCCTGCTCTGTGGAACCCCCTTCCATGGGAGGCTAGGCTGGCCTCCTCCCTCCTTGGCTTTCACCAACAAGTGAAAACATTTTTATTTGGGCAAGCTTTTAAAAAACACAACAGGGTGGCTTATTGGGGGGGGGGTGTTATGTTTTCATTTTTGTATGGTTCTTATGTTAAACAATATTGTTTTAAATAGAGTTTTTAAATTGGTTTTTAATATTCTACTGTGATGTTTTGAAATGCTTTTATCTTGTAAGATGCCTTGGGTCCCTTCCTGGGATGCATAGAAATGAAATGAAATAAATGTCTCCTTTGCTGCATACAAAAAATGAGGAATTTAAAAGATTAAAAGGTTTTAAAAGTTGTTATTTTCATAAACACAGCCCAGATTTTTACATTGGGCAGCACAGGTATTTATCAACTACAAGTCCTTGACTAGGCAGAGGAGACAATATGCATGACTGTCTGAAAACAACAAGGTCATCACCCCACAGGCTGGACACCTCTTGAAGAGAGTATTCAGTGCCATAATCCCTCAGAGAGAGAGAAAATGGACCAACGAACTGACAATGCCAAACAAAAAAGAATCATACAATCATAGTGTGGGAGGAGACTTCACTGACCATCTCTAGCAGGTAGCTGTTTGAAGACATCCAGAGAAGGAGACCTCACCACCTCTCTAGTAAAGTGCAATTAAAATTTCCTCTCAAACATTGCACACATAATGCAGCAGAAAATGATAAATCCTTCTGCCCCCAAGCAGATCTTTTTTTATCTCTTTGAGACCATAACACCAATTGAAGTCTTATCGATATGACTGTATGTGTCACATGGTTAGACCTCAGGCACCAAACTCCAAAGACAGAGGCAGCAGTTCTATACAGCTACTGGCTTCTAGCTTTGCCCCAAGCAAACCAGTGACCTAGCATGAGGACTGAGCCCTGCTTAGACCATGTCTTCAAAGAGTTCAAAATCAAAAACAAAGCCCCCATAAAAAAGCCTTTTAAAATATATACAGTCAGAGAGTCACCCCCCCCCCTCCACCAAACAGGTCACGTTCTGCTCCCACTTCAGAGATTCACCTGAGCCACCTCATCCTCATCCTCGAGGTGAATGAGGACATTCACCATGTCCAAAATTGTTTCCTCTGATGTAGTTGGACACCATGGTTTTCCAGGTTGGCCCCGAAGCAGTCCTTTTTCTGACAAAAACAGGAAAATTAATGTCACCAGCAATTGATTCTGCTCAGTGTTGCCTCCCGGTACTATCTGTAAGTGCACATTTGTCTCTGACCTGAGCCTTTCCACTTCCTGAAAGCTCTGAATCGATTTAAATTCCCCATCCCTTTGAAAATGGCAATACTACTGTCAGATGAAGCTCCTTACCCCTAACACAGGATGGTGCCTAAGAATATATGTACTGAGTGCAGTCTTCCAGTAGAATGTGTTCCTGGGACACTCTATAATTCTTTTCCACCACTAGCAAAGATGAGTGAGAAATTCACTCAACCAGTCATAGTAATAAAAGATTGACCTTATCAGCAGCTCCAAGACAAATTGTGGCCACAGTTGGGCCCCTCTACAATGTCTGCCAGATGTCATATACTTACCAACTAAAGTCATATATAAGAGACCTGGTAAGCAATAGAAGAATATGGTTATCCTTGTATTGAACAGAGTCACATTATCTTGTAAGATGCCTTGGGTCCCTTCCTGTGTAAAAGGTGGCATAGAAATGAAATGACATAAATGTCTCCTTTGCTGCATACAGAAAATGAGGAATTTAAAAGTTTAAAAGGTTTAAAAAGTTGTTATTTTCATAAACACAGCCCAGATTTTTACAAAAGCGGAAAACATTTCAACTTCTTTGAAGTTCTGGATGTACTTAACTAGATAATGTATAATGTTTCAAAAAGAAATGACCATAAGCACCATAAGGAGAAATATATGCAAAAAAGGGCAGTCTAACAGTTTGGAGCACATACTTACTAAATTTTCATTGCTTGTACTCAGGTGGGTATTTTGGCTGTAATGCACATTTTCTTATACATTTCCACATGATGCCACAGAAGCCTCTTCTTGAACGGAAGGCCCTTTGGACAATATGGTAAGTCTGCACACCCACCTTTGTGAGTTCCTCCTCATCGTAAAGCTTTGTTGTTTCAAGCCCTGAGAGAACAAAAGTTAAAAAGACACACAAACTGAGCAGTCAGATTCCAGGGTTGCTAGATTGGATCTAGGATGGGGTTCCTAGAACTTTAATCTTTAATAGACGTTGGAACAGTATGGGGTACTGTAGAGCACATCAACAGAACAAAAGTACCTGTATTCCTTTGCCTTCCACACACCATACTTGCAGCCATAATCATTTCTTTCCAAAACAGCTATGGCTTCACTGCAGGGGGAGCACCCAATTCTGCTCTTGTCACTGAACATTGTTGGGTCTTCTTTGTCCCCTTTCACCAATTATCTTCCAATGAGGCAATAGCTGTGTTGGGAAAGGATGACTGTGGCTCCAAGTTAGGATTTGGAAGATGAGGGAGGGCAGATACCTTCATCCTCCTTGACAGACCTCTACAGTTAGAGGAATCCCATCCCAGATACAATCTGACAACTCTGCCCTTACCCACCTTACAGGGACTGGTCACCTACAGCAAGTTCAAGGTTAAAGTAAAATAAAATGAAGCAAAGATTCATAAAAAGCATCCTGTCACATCTCAGCCCCTCAGGCTCCAAGTCCTACTCAAATGCTTTTTGTTGCAATAGGCTGAACTTGCTGGTCATAAGTTCAACATCTCTAGGTTTTTGAGCCCTGGAAGAGATAAAAGTCTCTTTTGGTGTTGGAACCGACAATCCCAATTTGCCCTCTGAGGAAGCTTGAAGAAGGGCCAAAGAAGTCTGGTTCACTGAGCATTCTGGCTGTTGCTCCATGACTGAAGATGGGTTGGGCACCAGCAGATAGCCACTAAAGTTATAAGAAGCAGTTTATTCGGGGCTTCAAGAGCTACAGTATGGATGGCCCCTTCACACTGACAAGCCTCAAGATGGGAAACTCAATTACACCTCACTTGCTGCATAAAAACCTGGCAACACAGGTATGTGTCAACTACATAGTCCTTGACTAGGCAGAGGAGACAATATGTATGACTGTCTGAAAAAACCAGGGTCATCACCCCACAGCCTGGACACCTCTTGAAGAGAGTCTTCAGTGCCATAAGCCCTCAGAGAGAGAGAGAAAATGGACTGATGAACTGACAATGCCAAACAAAAAAGAATCATACAATCATAGTGTTGGAAGAGACCTCACTGAAAATCAAGTCCAACCCATGCCATTCAGGAATAGACAACTGGGTTTCAGCAAGAATGTATGGATTATATGCGTGTGGACAAGAGTTACCAGTCACAGTTGCCACCAAAACAAAACTCTAGAAGCTTCTGAATATCTCCATGTAGGCATAGAATGATCCACATGTGTGACTCAGAGAGACCATGAAGAAGAATAAAAGTGTGCAAGTGTGATCCATCACCCCACCCGTAGCTGTGAGAGCTGTACAAGCAGTTTTTTGTGGAGCCTTCGGGTTATGTGGCCATGTTCTAGAAGAGTTCCTTTCTGACGTTTCACCAGCATCTGTGGCTGGCATCTTCAGAGAATGATAGCCTGGAAAACGATTGGATATATATATCTTGTGTGACCCTGGGAAGGAAGGAGTAATTTGCAAATGTATTGTTCTCTTGCTAATGGCAGTCCTCAGGGTGGGAGGATATGCAATCAAGGATTAATGTCTGCTAACTGGTGCTCATTGTCTGCTGGGAATCCCCTGGCCTTAGCCTGTTTCTCATTTGCAAAGGTTGAGTCTTGACCTTGCTGTCCTTCAGGACTGGTAGCCAATCCTTGTTTACCTTCAGGGTTTCCTCTTTCCTGTTGAAATTGTCCAGGTGTTTATGGATTAAAATGGCCTCCCTGTGCATTCTGACATGGTAATTGTTGGCACGGTCCAGAATTTCAGTGCTTTCAAAGAGCATTTTATGCCCAGGATGGTCTATAGTATGTTCTGCTACTGCTGATTTTTCCGGCTGACCCAGTCTGCAGTGTCTCTCATGTTCCTTGATTATTGTCTGCATGCTGTGTTTGGTCGTCCCTATGTAGACCTGTCCGTAGCTGCATAGAATGTGGTAGACTCCTGCAGCTGTGAGAGGGTCTCTCTTGGCTAAGCGAAGCATTTGATGGATTTTCTTCTGTACAAGCAGGTTAGCAACAGAGAAATATTCACTTCCCCAGTTCTTTTCCTGCCTTCATATCTTTCCCCACCATCAAACTGCCAAGCAAATGCAAAAAGTATCCAACAAGGTCAAAAGTAGTTGATTTAGAATCTTAGCCATTGAAATGTGCTGCTAGTTTTCCCTAAGAGTACATACATCAAGGAGACATCCAATCCCAGAGATCTGTGATAATCCCACCATAGTGATCACAGTGCTATAAACTACCTTTGGCAGTTCTCCCAGGGTACTGCCACACCAGTATCCTCTCTGGATATACATATTAGCCTGTTCTTTGTGTATAAGACGATGTACGTAAATTATTTCACTATTTACTGGACAGCACACAAACACATATAACAATGACCTCTACAATAACCCAAAATGGACATCATCAACAGCATTCTGATCTTAACATGTTATCACCATACCACATCTTAATTACCTAACACAGTGATTCTCAAACTTGGTACCCTTGTGACCCCCTCTTTACACTTATACGTGGATGTCATGCTCCTTTGCTCAGTGTAGTATATGAATAAAAATATTGTTTAATGGGTGTAATTTTGTTCACACAATCCTATATAGATTTTAATATTTTATAAGGAAATAGTTGTCCTTTTCCTCCATCTCCCTTTCCCTCAGGCAGAGGCTCCATGCACCCTCCTTGCTTCTCTCTTCTCCGCCAGAAAAAAAAATAGTTTGTGAAATAGAAGAAGAGCAGGAGGAGGGATCAGAGCTGCTAAGTCTTGTGGGGTATAGATTGTACCATACACCTTAAGAGGGGGATGACACCACTGGCCCCAAAACACCTACCTTTGGGGAGAAATGAGCTGTGGCATTCGTCTGCTTCCCTTTAAAATGCTTTAAGAGATGGTGGGAGTGGGGTGAAGCTCAGTGGGAGGGGAAAGGAGAGGCCATAGAATTTTTTAAAATTAAAATGTCAAATTTCAAAATTTACAATTTGTAAAAAAATTAAAATATGTTGAATTATTTGAAAAATTATACTCTCAAATATTCCTTTAAAAACATCATATTTTAACCAGAATTTCATGATGTATATGTAAATACATTTAGGTTGTGCATATGATATTATAATTTGAAGGTATAATTTTAATTTTGCTAGTTGTTTATGTCACAACTATTAAGCATTACGTTTCATGGTATATGGGAGTTACAATTTATGGGTAATATTAGTGCCAAAAAAACAAAAACAAAAAGCATTACTAAGGATTCTGTATGGTGAGAAGTGGAAGGAGGTTAAATGGGGTGTGTATGTGACACTATGAGTTACCACACCAGGTGACACCAACCCTAGTGATGCCACTGCCCTTGAGCAATGTTCAACACCCCCCCCCCCCCCCGAGGAGGGTTGCAGCCCACAGTTTGAGAGCCATTGACCTAACACAGTTTTCCCTCACTCAGTCTCTTTGTCCCTCCAGAACTCCTTTCTTCTAAACCTAATGCTATCTAGTACTCTCCTCCTTACTCTCACTACATCATTCTAACAGGACCTCCCATTCATGTCCTGTCAGCCCATCACCATCCATATGCAACTTCACTCCTCAACCTTCTGCACCTGTCACCATGCATATGCCTTACCATACTTAACATCCAACATTATAATATAACAACAAGAAGCATTTGCCCCAAACTGTCTAATATCACAACAGACATAAAGGGTGGCAGTTGTACATGGTGGGCAATGTTCTTGATACTGCAGGGATTCTAACCTGGGAAAAGCAGCCAGAAGGGTATGGTGCTAAATATGAACCTATGCTGCTTAGAATTTTATAGTCCACTTAAATATGCATGTGTTTTGAGGGCAGAGATATTGTTAATTAACCTACTTCCATCCTTTTTAAATATTAAATTTCCTTTTGCTTAAATACTTCCCCCCCCCCCACAAAGAGAAAACGTCTCCCTCCTAAAGAGAAATAAATCTGTACCTCTCACTTACATGTGTGACAGGACTGTAAGTCTTCCTTTTTAAGGAAGTCTCCCTTCTTGTGAACCAGGTGTCCTAGAGAGAGAATGGAAGAAACATGATGCCACACTCAGAAAGTGCATCTGTAATCAGAGTATGACTGGGCAGGAACAGAAGTCTGCATTGGTGTGGTTGTGAAAAGCCACAATGCCATTGGAATTGTGTTGTACTCTGATTGTGAGCTGATTATCAAGTGCTCGATAAATTATTCTCTTGAGACCACGGCTCCCAGAATTCCTCAGTGGTAACGCTGGCTTGGGTCAAGGAACTTGTGTTCCAAATAGATTTTACAGGAGCGGGACAAACAGCAGCACGTTTGAAGAGTGATTGAATATTTAATCAGAAAATTTAATGAGAAAAATGAGTTTGGCCTTGCAGGAAGCAGGTGCTCTGGGTTTAAAAGAATTCTATTGGGGCTGTTCTTTGAAAGATTTATCTTAGTTATTTGGATGTCTGCTTCCTTCCAAGCTGCCACATAAATGTAGGTAAGCTACAGATACATAGTAAGAGAGAAATCTCCAGCATAATGGCCACTTGTTTTCAATACCTAGATTCTATAATCATTTCAACATCAACAGAACAGTGAATGTGAGAGAAGTCTGTCTATCTATCTATCTATCTATCTATCTATCTATCTTCCTGAAAGGGCAAATTTGTCATCTTGGTAAAATCAAATCAAGGGGGCTGTTCCTTTACATACCCACAAAACATGCTGCCACCTTGAATACTGCAACTCCTTGGATGTTGGGATGAAGCACGCAGCACAATGCAGCACCTCTTACAAGTTCCTTCTTGTACGTTCGAATCTTACAAACACACAAAAGAGGAGAATTGGCATCAGGAATATTTCTGCATGGATGAAAAAAGTCTACACCATGATGAAATGGGTAAAGTATTAGATGTGGACCAAGAAAACCTGGCTTCAAACACACAAAGGGCCCATTCCCACTTACTGGGAAATCCATTGCTTAAACTGATTCCTAAAACTAGTTCTGAAAAATCCCCGGCCCAGCCTCCTTACCGGCTTCTTTGGCCGCTGTGCAAGTTCCCTGGGCTTTTTTTTTTTTAAATTTCCTGTGGCCAGCGAGGCTGGAAGGAGGTCGCAGAGAAGCTGAGGGAAGGCCAGGGAGGAGGTTGCAAGGCTTCTGGCTTCTCTGCGACCTCCTTCCGGCCTCTCCAGCTGCAGGAAATTTTTTTAAAAGCCCAGGAAAGCCGATCAGCAGCCAAAGAACCCAGTAAGGAAGATGGCCCGGGGATTCTGGGGCCAGGAGAGGCCAGGCCATGCCAGGTCCCCCCGGGTCAGGCTACCAGTGGGAACCAGGACAGATTTGATTCCAATTTGAATCTGCCTGATTCCCACTTGGGCTGAATCGATTTATTTCCATATAAATTGATTCAGCCCAAAAAACATCCCATTTTACCAGCGTCTTTTTGGCACAGGTTAAATGGGCAAAAATGGGTAAAAAGCATGGCCCTCCTTTCTGAATCGATTTCTATAATCGAATTCAGTGGGAACCATGCCTGTTTAACCTGGATCACGATCCGGATTTAAATGGAGTGGGAACATGGAAACAGAGAAACAGAGGACTCTTTCACATGGGAGGAATTTCTCCCAAACTTTGAATGGAGCCAATGTGAATTCCTGTAAATTCGCTTGTTCAGCGAATTTATGGGAATCTCTATTGCATTCGGAGTAACGTTCCATTTCCCAAAAATGACTCCCCTTTGCCCAAAATTGCGTGCGAATCTTTAACTTGCAATAACGTGAAACCCATGATTGCGTTCTAATTGACTTCCCTTTTGCCCGAAATTGCGTGCAAAGCTTTAATTCGCAATAACATCAAACCCTATGATTGCGTTCGGATTGACCCTAGATTATACTTCCAATTCCCAACATCTGAAAGAGTCCTGAGAGAGAGAGAGAGAGAGAGAGAGCAAGATCTCCTCAAAGGTAACTTCACTAACTGATAGTGTGACAAACACAATTGTTCTAACTTGGGGAGAAGCTGTGGTAACACAGCAAGACACTTACCAAGTGTTTTGCAGCTTGATGGAGCACATGGTGAAGGCTAAACTCTCTAGGTGCTAGCTTCCACCTCACTTGTGGGACAAGCTGTTGCAATGTGACCTTTGCTGCCTATGACAAAAGATAACAAGGAGAGTTATATGCTCTCTATATGCTCTAAACCAAGAATAAGCAATGTGTGGCCCCTCGAGAGATTGTCTGACTACAGGTCCTAGACCTGTGTGCCAAAGTAAAGGATGTCATCCTGCAACTGCTACTAAATCTTTCTGCCCCCAACCAATTCTTTTTTATCTCTTTAAGACCATAACACCAATTGAAGTCTTATCGATATGACTGTATGTGTCATATGGTTGGACCTCAGGCACCAAACTCCAAAGATTGAGGCAGCAGTTCTATAGAGCTACTGGCTTCTAGCTTTGCCCCCAAGCAACACAACAGAAGCCCCATCGCCTTAGATCATGTGCTCAGGCAGACAACATGGTACAGAACAAAACAAAAGCCCCCCACAAGCCTTACAAAAACATGATCAAAGTGTCGTGGATAACCCCCCCCCCCAAAAAAAAAACCACAATTCATCTTCTGCTCATTCTCAGAGACTGAGGTCGAAAGACTGAGGCAGCAGTTCTATACAGCTAGTGGCTTCTAGCTTTGCCCCAAGCAAGCCAGTGACTTACGGTTGCATTAGCACTGAGCCCTGCTTAGACCATGTGTTCAAAGAGTTGAAAACCAAAAACAAAGCCCCCATTAAAAAAAGCTTTTTAAAATATATACATTCAGAGAGTCACCCTCCCCCCCCCCCCACCAAACAGGTCACGTTCTGCTCCCACTTCTGAGGTTCACCTGAGCCACCTCATCCTCATCCTCGAGGTGAATGAGGACATTCACCATTTCCAAAATTGTTTCCTCTGGTTTAGTTGGATGCCATGGCTTTCCAGATTGGCCCCGAAGCAGTCCCAGATGTTTTATGGCAGCTGCTCTAACTGTTGCTTCATCCTACAAAAACAGGAAAATAAATAACTGTCACCAGCAATTGGTTCTGCTCAGTGTTGTCTCCCGGTACTATCTGTAAGTGCAAATTTGTCTCTGACCTGAGTCTTTCCACTTCCTGAGATCAAAAAGCTCTCAATCGATTTAAATTCCCCATCCCTTTGAAAATGGCAATACTACTGTCAGATGAAACTTCTTACCCCTAACACAGGATGGCGACTAAGAATACAAGTACTGAGTGCAGTCTTCCAGTAGAATGTGTTCCTGGGACACTCTATAATTCTTTTCCACCACTAGCAAAGATGAGTGAGAAATTCACTCAGCCAGTAATAATAATAAAAGATTGACCTTATCAGCAGCTCCAAGACAAATTGTGGCCACAGTTGGGCCCCTCTACAATGTCTGCCAGATGTCATATACTTACCAACTAAGTCATATATAAGAGAATCGGTAAGCAGTAGAAGAATATGATTATCCTTGTATTGAACAGAGTCACATTGTCTGACTCTGGTGAGCTTAAATGGCAATGGAAATTAGGTGTTTATCACACTAGAGGGCAAACAGGATTTAAACAGGAATTAAACAGGAAATGCCCTATGTTAAACATAAGGCATGTTAAATGCCCTATGTTAAACATAAGGCATTTCCTGTTTAATTCCTGTTTAAATCCTGTTTGCCTGAGTTTGAGTTTCTCACTCTCCTTCCACAACCTATATTCTTCCCTATGTTTTCCTTCTTCTGAGTCTTGGCAGGATTGTAGCTCTGCTGGCTATAAAAGAGGCTCTGAGAGAAGGAGAAGAACATTACTTTTGAATTGAATAGAGTCACATTGTGTGAGCTGTGGATTTGATAGTTATATATATCTATATATACATATTCCATACTTACAGGACACTGAGGAAGACTGATGTTTGATTTTGATTTTTTTTAGCATTTGCATACTTATCAGTGGGGTATTGCTACCCTTTTAGTAATTATACTGGTTTTTTCTGCTCCTGAGTTTATTTTTATTTTTATTAAGCTTTTCACATTATTTTCTTTTCATATTGGGAAGTGTGACAATATTACTATTATTTTAAAACTTTATTTTATTTTATTTTTTGGTAGAACCCTCCAGTGCAGTTTTATGCCATATACTTACAGGTACCCAGGACTCTCTCTCATATATATACATACTGTATATATACACACACGTATAGGATGTGACATAATCCAAGGAAAGAATGGACCAACACATAGCAGTCAACATACTTTTATCAATTACTCACATGTCCAATGAGGGTGCAGTATGTAGCAGCCAACATTTTTACATAGTGAGAGCCAACTTCAAAGGTGACCTTCGGGAGAACAGACTCCAGTAGCTCCATCACCTTTTCCGCAACAGCCGGCTTTGCGATGCCCAGGATATTCAGGAGAGCTAGCTGTATGCACCAAGGGTTCTCCCTCTAAAGAAAAAGTTGTCTCCTTTAACATATTTCATAAGCCTAACAACAGATCTCTTTTTGAGATGAAAGAATACCTATCCCACAATTCCTCCCGTGAAAAAAGGAAGAGGATGAAGCTGATTTATGGGAAGGCAAATCTGAAAGGCAGTGGCCCTCAGAACATTATCAGTCTCATGATAGCTCTGCAAGCTGTTTTTAACTTAAGATGCCAAGACTGAACATGGAACATAAATAAAAAGCATAATCTCTGCACCCTTCCAGCAAGCAATCTGCTACTTATCAGGTGGAGCAAAAAAACACACAAAACAAACAGCTTCATTTATATACCGCTTCATACCACCTAAGCAGTGTCTAAGCTGTTTACAACTGTAAGCTACTTGCTCTCAACAATCTGGGTACTCATTTTAGCGACCTTGGAAGGTTGCAAGCCTGAGTCAAGCTTGAGCCCTTTTGCTGGTATTGAACTCGCAACATTATGGTTTTGAGTGAGTGGCTGCAGTACAGGCATTTAACCACTGCTGGTGCAAAAGAAATTTGCTCTGGTGGCGCAGTGGATGAATGCCTGTACTGCAGCCACTCACTCAAAACTATAAGGTGGCGAGTTCAAGACCAGCAAAGGGCTGAAGCTCGACTCAGGCTTGCATCCTTCCGAGGTCGCTAAAATGAGTACCCAGATTGTTGGGGGGCAAATAGCTTACAATTGTAAACCGCTCAGACACTCCTTAAGAGTATGAAGAGGTATATAAATGAAGCTGTTTGTTTTTGTTTGTTTGGACTGATGATCCGATTATACTATCTAAAATAAGATGTCAAAGTGTGCTTTTTGTTCCCATAGCCCAATCCTCCCTTCTAAACATTGGCCATAACCGACCTGAAATATTATATGGCAGCAATGTTTAATTTAATCAAGGAAGTATCTTAACAATAATTGGAAACCAGGGTTTTAACAATGAGGTTCACAGAATAATAGAATCTTAAAAGAGCACCCTTCCGGCAAGCACCCTTTCGGCAAGCAATCTGCTGCTTATCACGTGAGGCATCTAGCCCTGCCATATAGGAATGCACAACTAAAGCATTTCTAAAAGATGCACATTAGCATCTGTTTAAAAACCTGCAAAGACGGAAAATTCCCCACTCCTTGAGGCAATCCATTTCTCCATTAAACAGCCCTTACCATAAATAATTTTTTTCTAATGTTTAGGTGGAATCTTTTTTCTTGTAATTTGAATCCACTGATTCATCTTCTAGTCTCTGTAGCAGCTGAAAACGAGCTCTATATGACATCCTTTCAGATATGTTAGGACAGCTATTGTGTCACTTCCCAGTTTTTTCTTTTATAAGCGAAACATACCAGCTTCCTAAGTCATTCCTCATAAGTATTGGTTTCCAGACTTTTGATCATCTTGGTCACCCATCTCTGCATGCTCTAATTTGTCAACATCCCTTTTGAATTATGATGCCAAGAACTAGACACAGGATTCCAGGTGAGGCCTGACCAAAGCAGAATGGAATGGCACTACTTCCCTCCATCTGGACACTATACTGTTGATGCAGCCTAGAACTACATTGGCTTTTTTGGCCACTACATCACACTGTTGACTCATGTTAGACTGTACCCTATTAAGACCTCTGGATCTTTTTCACATGTGCTACTTTCAAGTTAGTTGTCATCCATCCTGCATTTCACTTTTCCTACCTAGATGTAATAGCATACAGTCATCCCTGTTACACTAGATCCATAGGATTTAATACTATTTTTAAAAAGCGGTGGTGCTGCTGGGGTGAGTGCAGTGGTGCAGCCCGCACTGGGTGACACCTTGGAAAGGGGGTGACACTCGGTTGGGCACTCCTCCTGAGTGTCAGCCCTGCATGCATTCCCCTGCTTGCTGGGCCCACAATCCCCCTGACATGCTTTCCCCTCAAATGCTTTCCTGTCCTTTTCCTCATCAGGAAAAGGGTGGGGTGGCACGGTGGTAAGGAGAGCACGCCCCCAGAAGCCCCAGCCCTGGAAGCTCCACTCTCTGGGATTCCCAGCCCCCACCCTGGGTAACACCCAGTGCAGGGACCCCAATGGGGGGGGGGGATTAAAATTCATTTGGAATTATTTGTTTTTCAGAAAACTATGCTGACTCCTATTAATAAAAAACATTCCTTTCTAAATGTGAACAAACTAACTGGTTAATGATCTGTTCTAGAACCTTTCTTGGTATCAGTTTCAAATTGACTGGTCAGTAGTTGCTCAGGTCTTTTTTCTTTTTTCCTTTTTTTGCCATTTTTGAAGGTGGGGGATGTCATTTGCCCTCCTCCAATCTAATGGGACCTTTCCTGTTCTCCAAGAATTTTAAAAGATTGTTGAGAGTTGTTCTGCAATTACATCTGCAGGTTTCTTTCATAGTCTTGGATGAACTTCATCTAGCCCTGGATACCTGAATTCATTTAGAGTAGCTAGGTATTCCTTTACCAGTTCTGGAGTGTAGTCCTCTTACTGCATGATTTATTCTGTTTATTCCATATAGAGAATAATTTTTTCTTTGTTCACCAGTTAGAACCCTGTTTTCTTTATATAAAAGAAAGTGAAAGACTGTCATATACTGACTGACTTTAGCTCAGAAATCCAAATTTCAGTGTAAAATATTAAGCTTTATTCAGAAGTCAAAGTGGTTCACAGTATAGTGATATTGTTGGCACTAAAGAATTCAAATTACACAGTACATTAAAAGCATTTCAATACTTTTCATGTGCTCAAATCTCATTCATTTCTAAGCCAAAACATTCCTCTTTCAAAGACAGCCCCGTTGTTTCTCTTCATATCAGGCATTCCCATGGAACTGACCTTGACTGATCCTGGTGCCTATTATTTCCCCTTCACATTTCCTCCTTAAGCAACTCCAGCTTAAACATTCTTTGCATCCAGCAGGATCAAAGGTATAACACATCCCATCATCCAGTCATACAAAACAAAGCAGGTACAGCATAAATGATTAACAAGCATTGCAGGAACTCTGAGGGACTCAGACCCTGAGACTTCCCATTTCCTCTGTATGGTTGGCCCTTTGTATGAACCGATTCTTTATCTATGAATTCAAGCATCCACCTCTTCAAAATATTCAGAAAATTAAAAAGAAAACTTGATTTTCTCATTTTATATAGGGGACACCCTTTTACACTATCCATTGTAGTTAATGGGACTTGAACATCCACGGATTTTGGTATCTACATGGGGTCCTGGAACCAAACCCAAGTGGATGCCAAGGGCCCACCGTATAACAAATCCCAAGGGGTCATGGCCACTCTCACTTTTTCCACCCCACTAACCAGTTCGTCTCTGATACTCTGGTTGTCTCCTCCAGCTTTTCTATAATAAAAATCTCTGCAGAGCTAGTGAGGAATTTGTTGGACCTTACATACGTGGCAGAATGTGACTTCCAACAAACATCAGGATTTTGGTAGTCTCCCATTGCTGCTACAGCTCTCATTTTGGAATATTTGGTCATTTGTTTTAGAAAGACATTGTCCAAATCTTCAGTTTGGCTGGGGAGCCTATGGTAAACAACGAGGTCACTCTTGTGTCTCTCCCCTTTAATTTTTACCCAAAAACTCTCAACCTATTATTCATGCTCTGTTTATGGTAATGTATCTCCTCACAAGTGAACACGATCTTGACATAAGAATAACAGTTTTAAAAAAATCAATTCAGAGAATACCCAAAAAAGGGGAAATATACTAAAATATAATTCCTCAACAGTCATCCTAAGCACCTGCTTTGAATGACTGTATCAGGACCAACATCTGTATCCTTCTTTTCTGAAGTTCACTTACCAGTTCTGAATCTAATATAAGGGAAGAAATCCCATGGAGACTCAGTCTACGTACTCCCAGGCTATCGTGGTCCAACCATCTCAAGAGGTATTCGATTGTCTCTTGATTAGCTGTCAGGTATTTCGTATTCTCTATGAGGACCTGGAGTGACCAAAGGAAATAATTTCTGTCAGAGGTTTTCTCATCCACACAACTACACAAAGTCAACTGAGGCCAGATCAATGGCTATACTGCACATTTGTTTTTTCTTTTCATGTTACATTCCTGTTCTCAGCATTGCCTGAAATGGCCCAGAGAAAAGCATAGAATCATAGAATCATAGAGCTGGAAGAGACCACAAGGGGCATCTAGTCCAACCTGCCATGCAGGAACTCCCAGTCAACGCATCCACCCTCTGCTTAAAGACCTCTAAGGAAGGAGGCTCCACCACTCTCCGAGGGAGTGTGTCCCACTGTCGAACAGCCCTAACTATCAGGAAGTTCTTCCTAATGTTGAGGTGCAATCTCTTTACCTGCAATTTGTATCCATTGTTCCGCGTCCTAGTCTCTGGAGCAGCAGAAAACAAGCTTGCTCCCTCCTCAATATGACATCCCTTCAAATATTTAAACAGGGCTATCATATCACCTCTTAACCTTCTCTTATCTAGGCTAAACATCCCCAGTTCCCTAAGGCGTTCCTCATAGGGCATGGTTTCCAGACCCTTCACCATCTTAGTGGTGGACACACTTGGACACGCTCCACTTTCTCCACATCTCTTTTGAATTGTGGTGCCCAGAACTGGACACAGTATTCCAGGTGGGGCCTGACCAAAGCAGAATAAAGTGGCACTATTACTTCCCTTGATCTAGACACTATACTTCTATTGATGCAGCCTAAAATTGCATTGGCCTTTTTAGCTGCTGCATTGCACTGTTGACTCATGTTCAGCTTATGGTCTACTTGGACTCCTAGATCCCTTTCACACGCAGTTTCATTCAGCCAGGTGTCCCCCATTTTATATCTGTGCATTTCATTCCTCCCCAAATGCAGAACCTTACATTTCGCTGTGTTGAATTTCATTTTGTTAGCATTGGCCCAGCTTTCTAGTCTATTCAGGTCATTTTGAATTTTGATCCTGTCCCTGGGGTATTAGCTACTCCTCCTGGTATAGTGTCATCTGCAAATTTGATACGTATGCCCCCAATTCTGTCATCCAAGTCATTAATAAAGATGTTGAATAGCACTGGGCCCACAACAGAGCTCTGTGGGACCCCACTGGTCACTTCTTTCCAGGGTGAAAAGGAGCCATTGTTGAGCACCCTTTGGGTTCGGCTGGTCAACCAATTGCAAATCCATGTAACAGTTACCTTGTCTAGCCCACATTTTACAAGTTTGTTTGCAAGAATGTCATGGGGAACCTTGTTAAAGGCCTTACTGAAATTGAGGTATACTATATCCACAGCATTCCCTTCATCCACCAAGCTGGTAATTTTATCAAAAAAAGTGATCAGATTTGTCTGGCAAGACTTGTTTCTCTGAAATCCATGTTGACTTTTTGTGATTATGGCATTGGCTTCTAAATGTTCACAGACTCTCTGCTTAATTATCTGCTCTAGAATCTTTTCTGGTATTGATGTCAGACTAACGGGACAATAATTGTTGGGATCCTCTTTTTTTCCCTTTTTGAAGATGGGGACAACGTTTGCCCTCCTCCAGTCTGCTGGGACTTCTCCTGTTCTCCAGGAGTTCTCAAAGATTATTACTAGTAGTTCTGATATTACATTTGCCAGTTCTTTTAATACCCATGGATGTAGTTCATCTGGACCTGGAGACTTGTATTCATTTTGGTTAACCAGGTATTCCTGTACTATCTCTTTACTTATTCTGTGCTGAAATTCCCCTATTCTGTCTTCTGCCCCATTATCCTTAAGTTGAGCACCCTTTGCCTTTTCTGAGAATACTGAAGCAAAGAAGGTGTTAAGTAAGTCTGCCTTTTCTCTGTCTCCTGTTAGCATTTTGCCATCTTCTTCCCGCAGTTGCCCTACCGTTTCCTTCTTCTTCCTTTGGCTGTGAACGTATCCAAAAAAAGCCCTTTTTATTGTTCTTAACCTCTCTAGCAAGCCTGAGTTCATTCTGCGCTTTAGCTTTTCTGACTTTATCCCTATAGGTGCTTCCTATTTGTTTGAATTCCTCTTTGGTGATTTCCCCATTTTTTTTTTCATTTCTTATACATGTTCTGTTTAAAACTTAGCTTAGTTGAAAGTTCTTTAGTCATCCATTCTGGTTTCTTGAGACATCTTCCATTTTTCTTCCTCATTGGAACTGTTTGAAATTACACCTTCAGTATCTCCTTTTTGAGAAACTCCCATCCGTCTTGAACTCCCTTCTCTTTTAGTATTCCTGACCATGGGATCACCCCCAGTATTTCTCTAAGTTTATTGAAATCAGCCCTCCTAAAGTCTAGAGTGCGTGTCTAACTATGCCTAGCTTCTCCTTTCTACTTTATAACAAACTCCAGGAGAACATGGTCACTTCCACCTGAGGACCCCACCAATTGCACCCCATCAACTAGGTCTTCCCTGTTGGTTAAGATAAGATCTAAAATGGCTAATCCCCTTGTTGCCTCGTCCACCTTTTGGACAATGAAATTGTCTATGAGGCAAGTGAGGAATTTGCTGAGTTTGACTTCCAGCAAATATCAGGATAGTTGAAGTCACCTATCACTACTACATCTCTCCTTTCTGAGTGTGTGGTCATCTGTTCTAGAAAGGCATCGTCCAATTCCTCCTTCTGACTTGGGGGTCTGTAGTAGACTCCCACAGTAACATCTCTATTGTTTCCCTCTCCTTTAATTTTTATCCAGATGCTCTCCACTTGGCCTCCAGTATTGATGTCCTGGATCTCTTCACTGGTGTAAATATCCCTGACATATAATGCTATTCCTCCTCCTTTCCTGTTTGGCCTGTTTCTCTTAAAAAGGTTATATCCCTCTATTTCTACATTCCAATCATGAGACTCATCCCACCAGGTTTCAGTGATGCCTATTATATCATATTTCCCTTGTTGTGCTAGGAATTCAAGTTCATCATGTTTATTTCCCATACTCTGTGCATTAGTGTAGAGAACATGTGTTCCCTTTATTTGCTGCCTGTTCAAGTTTTTTTTGCCTCCTACTGTTGGGTCTTTGCACTGTTTCCCTTGTTCCCTCTATGTCAGTTTGACTATTTTCTCCAGCCCTTTTGCCTTCCAAAATACTGGCTCCCTCCCCCACATAACTCAGTTTAGAGCCCTCCTGATCAAATTTTTGAGACTATTGGCAAAAACGTTAAGAGTCTATAGACACTTCAGGTGAGGTTTTATATCCTTTAAATACAGCCAAGGCTGACATTAAACAGGTCAGTAAGGGACCCAGAAAAAGGGCTTGCAGACAGGCTGGTGTTAGTGGAAAGAAGGCAACCATACCATCAACATCTTGCATTTCCTATAGTTTCAGTACTACTTACCTCAGTGTAAATTGTAACAGCGATTTCATAGAGCTTTGTAGACTCTCGAAATGCTATGATCGACATTAGATATTCCATCAAGTTCGGGATCCAAAATTGTGAGGCATTGATCAGAACCCTATAATATAAACCAGAGTTTTGTGAATGATGGGGAAAGCAGAGCAAAAAAAGGAGACAAACAATCTCATTTCTTGTCCTACATTCTATTTCTCTGCTGTCAAGTTTTTCCTTTTTACCTCACCAAAGCACATAAACCTTGGCTGAAGCCATCTGAGCAGCTCAGTTGCTCCCAGCAGGATACTGTCTCCTCCCCTCTTGCTCCTAAGATTTCAATAAGCATCTGCAGGGTTTCCATGGGCTCTCTGTAAGAAAAAAAATCACTAAGAAGGATCATTGAGGACCAGAAGTATTATAAATAAAGGATTCCCTGTTTCAGGAGATCTGATGTACTAGATAGGATAGGACCAAAGAGTAGACAAGACTTGCTGATCTAAGAGATGAAGTGTGTTGTTATGGTTAGAGTGAAAGACAAGGACTGGGATATCCATATTCTAGTCTTTATCGACTCATGAAACCCACTGGGTGACCAGCAAGATCTCTCAGTCTCAGCTATATCACAAAGTTGTGTCCATTGATTCAGCTGTCTCATGTGGCACTTCATTTCCATGTGGCTTGTCAAAATTTCATGCACCCAAAGGACAAGTCTTATTTATTTATTTATTATTTTTATGTGTTGTTTTTCCTCCATTGAGTTCAATAATTCCGGGTATAAACTTAATAAATAAACTGATTAATTCTTTGGGATATATGAAAATTTGACCTCAGCTTGAGACAAGCCAGCCACAGGGAAATGAAGGGCTACCCAATACAACTGAATCACAGGACACATGCTCTGTATGTATAACAACCCAAGTTCACACTGTGAGTTTCCAGATAGTGGGGTAGCAGAGCTGCAAAGGTCTTCAGATTACTTACCTCACCAATAGCTTATCTTCCTGAAATGATAATGAAATCTGCTCCAGTAAGGCCAGGAACAATATTGCAAAGTGATCTTTGAAGAGATCTTCATATGCATCATTCTGCAGGAGTTTGTGCAATACCTGGGTTGCATGTTGCTAGGACAAATGTAAAAAGATATGTAACTTGTTTTCCTTAGGCCAAAAGAGACTGCAGAAATAATCCAGTTTGAGACTAATTTAATTGCCTGGCTCAGTGCTAGGGAATGCTGGAAACTCCTTTCATGTCACATCCATACAAAATCCTTAGCAGTGTTTTTTTTACAAACTTAATTACAAATCGTAGTTCCATATATCACTGAATATAATGGTAATTATTGTGACATAAAGTAGCAAAATTAAATTTATATTTTTAAATTACAATCTCAGAAACAAAATATAAATATATTTACATATACATACCGGTAGTATCATGTGTTTAAAATGAACATTTGGCAAAATGTAATGTTTTAAAATAAAATGTTAATTTATTTTTTATTTTTTTAAAAAAATAAACATTGAAATTTTAATTTAAAAACAACAACCGTGGTTTCTCCTCTGAACTTCACCCCACTCACACTATCTCTTCATCATTTTAAAAAGATACAGGCAAATGTCATAGCCCATTTCTGCCAAAATGCAATGTCTGAGCTGCAGTGGTGTTACCTCCCCCCTTTTAGGGTGTCACCTGGTGTTGCACCTCCCTGCATCCCCTAGTGATGCCACCAACCTGCTGAGACATTTTCTTGTATGAGATCCAGTGAAAAAACAGGCACACCAGAATCCCATTAATCTGGGACATTTTCCATTATTTGAGATTCTGCATGAATGCCTACCTAGTGAAATTGGGATTTTCAAAATGTTTTTTTTTTAAAAAAAAAAAAATCCATCAAATACCTTTATCTGTAGGAATAGCCATTTCTAGCTGGCTTTAAGAAGACCAGAAGCTGAATGTTAGTGATCTTGGGCACTGCAGCTGAAGTGCAGTGCTGAAGGGCATCTCCCATTTGGTGCCTATTCAGATTCGTATTGTAGGTGCATGTTGCATGTCAGCTCTGCAGAAGCAAGAGACTGGAGGCAAGGCACATGAAATTACAGTGGAAAGACTGATACAGTGAGACCCACAATTGGAGGTCTGAGGTGGGAGTGATTGTAGAATGGTCTGCTGGAGGAGGTCCACCGACTGGATAAGCTTTCTAAGTTTAAACAGCAGCAAAAACCAGTCTGTTAAATCAACACATTTTAAGCATGTATTAATTGTTCTTAATATGTATTGGTTGTATATGCTCTTTTAATTGGTATTACGTATTTGATTTGTTGTTGTTGCCTGTCTTGATCCGTAGGAAGATCAACAACTAACACCACTAACAAACTCTACAGCTTTTCACTACCATGGTGTCACTGCTGGATGTAGTCACCACTAGATAAGATGGAACGGGGAATAAGAAGAGTAAGTCTTTCCCCAGTATCCCTATCACCACTTACCACCACTGTGTTCACTTCCTGATTCTCCTGCAGCTTAGCCAGCAGTAACTGCATGAGTTGATCAGGATCAGCAGACTCAAAGACAACTTGCCAAATAGCCTCACAGTTTCTATGAATGAAAAGAAAGTAGTGCTAGATCCCTTGGACCAGAGATGATTAAACAAATATTTTAGGAATGACTTTTTCCACCAGAAACTGAAGGGCATTTTGCTTTACAAACTGACCAAATCAGAGGTGGTCAGGCTTCATAACAAAGTTGAAGCCACCTAGAAACAAAAGCTTCACACTCAAGGATTACATAAAAGTACCACACATTTATGTATTTCATATATGTTAAATGGCCAGCTTAATAATGTGTCATGAATGTTTCTGAATTAGAAACATACATATAACAATAGCTTGTCTTGAAGTAAAATACTGACACAAAGTAGCACAAAAGGTTTTAAAAACCATGCTAAAAGTTGGGTGGAACTATCAAAAGCCCTGTGTCTTATTAAGCCTAATGAATGACAACTGATGAGATCCAGATCTTGGAAAGTTAATTTTGGTGATATAGCTCCCAGGATTCCCCAGCTAGAAGACTTGTTTTGCCAGTGGCAATGCTCACTGGGAGATTCTGGACAGGGTAATACAAAAAAGGAATGACTCCAAGCTGTGAACACCAGGTCTACTTGAAGATATTTTCAGTTTCCATATGCTAATATCCAAGGGGCATGGAAGTGAGTGAAGGCTAATGTATGACTTCAGAAGCACACCTTAAGAAGCTGTTTTCATCAAGCAGAACGAAGCTTTCTGAGCAAGTTTCATAGGTCCCTAATTCATCAATCTGGTTGGTAGGAATTTTGGTGACATCACCACTACAATACCTGAAAGAATGTTCTAGGAGGAAATTGATCACCTCCTTAAGGTGAAGAGTTGCCAAGGTTGAGATGGCTAACATAGCCACACTGTTCTCTTTCCTGTCTTTCCTGCTCTTGCTCTTGGCATATAACAATTCCAGCAATTCTTGGACCTGTCAAAGGAGAACAAAGTTACTTGCCTGGTTGTAAGAAGAAGGGCTGGATGGTTGCCAGGCAACACAGGGAAGGGTTTAGGGCCCTCCAAAACTTCTCTTCTTCCATTTATTTATTTTTGTGACTCAGATGTGGTCTTAGACTCTGGATGATAGAAATTCTACCTTGCCCAGCCATTGCTCAGTACTTCAGCTATAATGGGAAGATCACAGATTCCTCAATTCCAGTCCAAATATAAACTTTAAAATTCTATAAGCAGAGGCTGGATGGCCATCTGTCGGGGATGCTTTGACTGGGAGTTCCTGCATGGCAGGGGGTTGGACTGGATGGCCCTTGTGGTCTCTTCCAACTATGTATGATTCTATGATTCTATGATTCTATGATAGATATTTAGAATCATAGAAACATAGAGCTGGAAGGGACACCAAGAACCAAACCTGAGCCATGTAGGAATCACATAAATGTATCGCACTGATTTCTGGCAATGTTCTGGGTTCTAAATAAGAATGGAACAGAATGCAGTATATTGCATGGCAGGGTTCCCATCCAGGTCCCATTTGGTGCTTAAAGTGTCTCATGCACCTCCCAGAGTGAGAACTCTTAAAAAGGGTTCTCAGGAGGTAGGAACCTTATCAGTCCGTTCCAGGTGAGTTCAGTACGATATTCCAACAAACCCCTCTTCCATCCTTGTGCTCTGATTGGCTATCAATTTCTTGCCCTCTTGTCCTAGAATGTCTGCAATCTCTACTGCTCTTCCGGGTAGGACATGAAGAGGGTGCCAATTGTTATTCAATTCATTTTTGTACCACAGAATGTAATGATCACGATTTAATGTAATGATGTAATGATCCCTCCATGCCATCTGCCCTGGTCCAGGCGTCAGAGGGAGAGAGGAACCACTGGACCTCATCCCCTTCCCCACCACCATCCCCTTCTCCTTTTGTGTCGTGTATTTTTAGAACGTAAGCCTGAGGGCAGGGAACCGTCTAATGAAAATTAATA